>JACVVK020000091.1:1310000-1367500 GCA_018292915.2 Batillaria attramentaria
TACCCTTGAAACAAAGCTTCTTGCAGAGACAGTGAGTGAAACCCTTTAGCGAGTGTGCCTCCTCCTGTAACGAAGCCACAGTATTTGTGGGTTTCATAACATTATAACAGGTGCGATAACACCATTTCCAATAAAGAACTCCTCAACATAATATCGACCTGCGAAATCACCATAGAAATCAAGCGCAGAAGATGGCGCTGGATTGGACACATCCTCAGGATGCTCCGAATCGCGCTATCCCGGGTGGCTCTTCGTTGGACCCCAGATGGAAAAAGAGCCAGAGGATGACCCAAGGAAACGAGGCGGCAAACAGTGGACAAAGAGCTGAAGGAAAACAAACTGACCTGGGGGACGCTGGAGAAGAAAGCTCAGTACAGGCCGGCGGACAGTGGACAAGGAACTGAAGGAAAACAAACTGACATGGGGGACGCTGCAGAAGAAAGCTCAGTACAGGCCGGCGGACAGTGGACAAGGAGCTGAAGGAAAACAAACTGACCTGGGGGGACGCTGGAGAAGAAAGCTCAGTACAGGCCGGCGGACAGTGGACAAGGAGCTGAAGGAAAACAAACTGACCTGGGGGGACGCTGGAGAAGAAAGCTCAGTACAGGCCGGCGGACAGTGGACAAGGAGCTGAAGGAAAACAAACTGACCTGGGGGACGCTGGAGAAGAAAGCTCAGTACAGGCCGGCGGACAGTGGACAAGGAGCTGAAGGAAAACAAACTGACCTGGGGGGACGCTGGAGAAGAAAGCTCAGAACAGGCCGGCGGACAGTGGACAAGGAGCTGAAGGAAAACAAACTGACATGGGGGGACGCTGGAGAAGAAAGCTCAGAACAGGCCGGCGGACAGTGGACAAGGAACTGAAGGAAAACAAACTGACATGGGGGACGCTGGAGAAGAAAGCTCAGTACAGGCCGGCGGACAGTGGACAAGGAGCTGAAGGAAAACAAACTGACCTGGGGGACGCTGGAGAAGAAAGCTCAGTACAGGCCGGCGGACAGTGGACAAGGAGCTGAAGGAAAACAAACTGACCTGGGGGACGCTGGAGAAGACAGCTCAGAACAGACCAGAGCGGCGATCTTTGGTTTTGACCTTATGTGCCAAAGGGCACGAAGAGGATTAAGGAAGGAATGACGCAAACTGAGCGTGGTGTTTTTCTTGAACGGTCCTGTTTGGTGAGTGTGCTAGTTTGTAGTAATTTCGTTTGTCCCGACAAAGAGTGATTTTCGTGATTTTTTTGGTAGTTGGCACGGCAAGGTGCATGCAAGTGAGTTGCAACAGGAGGTAAGCTGCTAGGAAAGCTGGGACTTTTGCGCACAAGAGCTCGCGGCTCGAAGGTGACGCGAGTGGATTTAGGTGAAGTGGCTTTCTGGCCTATACAGAAAGTAGACTAGCATTACTCCAGTGAAGCTCCAATTTAAAAAACAAAATCCGGTCAGGTACGTGCCCTTGCAGGGTCTGTGTACGGTAAAATTGTGTTTCTAGATTAAAGCATTGTTAGGGATGACTATGATGCCTGAGGCTAATAGGGAATATATAGGCAGTTTGAGACTTCGGGCATTTGTATTCCTTGACCAATCAATAAACAACAACAACAACAACAACTCAATAATATATGTATGGATTAAACAAAGGTTTGGGTTGATTAAGTGAGTTTTTGAAAGGACAAATTTACGAACAAAAATTGTAAAAGTGAGCCAGTGAAGATATGATTGCTTACTTCTATCAATTTTTGGCAATAACTCGGATCTTCTCTTTCTACAGATCTTTTCATTCCAGTAATCCGATTTCCTTGACGGGTTTCATTTCCTTACTCATTTGTAAGGTAGCAGGATAACGGACTGAAGCAATACACACCACCACATTTTCCCATGTATTTCCTGTACAGTCCCAATCCTACCGCAGTGTAGATTGCCCCTCCTGTCGAAGACAGAACGAAGAGATTATTTTATTTTTGAAGTGAACACCCAAAACCAATTCCCCGGGCAAAACCACTGGTCGTTTTTGAATGCTATGTACCCGTCACTCTTTGTCATTTGGATTTTTTCGGTTCAGTGGTACGTTTTGCGTCGCACATCTGTAGTCTCGAGGGAAACCGAGCGCAAAAGACAACTTAAAACAAGAAACCAAAAGCAGACAAAGAAAACAAACGAAAACAAGAAAAAGGAAAAACAAATAACACTAACTGAGGGTTTTCATCAGTTGGGACACCAGCTGCGTGCGGGCTTTACCATTTGTACTAACCCCCCCCCCCCCCCCCCCGCCAAAAAAAAAAAAAACCAACGACAACAAACAAACAAAAACAAAACAAAACAAACAAACAAAAACAAAAAACCCAACAAAACAACAACAACAAAACCCACAAAAAGCACCCCCCCCCCAACAACAACAACAAACAGAACACAACAACAACAACAAAAGAAAACCCCAAAAACCCCAACAACAACAACAACAACCCCCCCAAAAAAAAACAAACAAACAAAACAACAACAACAAAAACAACAACAACAACAACAACCCCAAACAAACAAAAAACTAAAAAAACAACAAACAAACAAACAAAGACAACATCAACAAAACAAAACAAACAAAACCAACAACAATAACAACACAACACAACATTACCGTCATATCACCCTTACCGTCTTTATGCATTGGGACTGACACCTCTTTTACAGTCATGCCTTCTTCCTGCAGTGTGTATGCTGCCTGCCTGACTGCCACTTTCACTTCCTGTGTACACGTCTCAAACCCTTCTCTTAACACGCCTGCCCTCTTACCTACCACACTCTTGTCAATCTTACACACACACACACACACACACACACACACACACACACACACACACACACACACACGCACGCACGCACGCACGCACGCACGCACGCACGCACGCACGCACACACACACACACACACACACACACACACACGCACGCACGCACGCACGCACGCAGGCACAAGCACACACGCACACACACATATACACATGCACAAACACGTACAGAAATAAATGTCAGTGTTAAACGTTCAAAATTTAAGCATGGATTCTTCTTTTTTACAAACTTTCCTAGTTAAACATTAACGGAATGATTGTCCCAAAATGTTAAAGTAGAGCAACTAATGAAATGAATTTGCAATGAAATTTCTAAATACTGTGTTAAACTTACGCCATTGATTTTTGTAAGAGACGCAAAATAAGCTGGTCAGAATATAATCATGATTTTGTTTGACACCATATGCGTCTTTTTTTTTTTTTTTTTTTTTACTACTACTTTATTATCCCTTTCGGGAAATTCGGGCTGCTTCCCCCGGGGGAAGCGCGTCGCCGCGGTGCAGCGCCACCCAATACCTATCCTTTTTTTTTTTTTTTTTTTACAATTTTGCAATTTTTTACCATTTTGCTGTGGGAGGAAAGCCGGATAACCCGGAGAGAAACCCCCGATGAGCAGCCCGGTAGCCAGGAAAAACCGGTATCACATATAATAATAATAATAATAATAGGGCGCCTATCCCCATGGAACGAGCTCTAGGCGCCTTACAATCTAAAACCTAAAAATTTTTTTTTTTTAAATCACTCAATGTACACTACGTAAGAACAACTAAAAAAATAAAAGAGCACACACACCTGTAAAAAGGAAATCACATATCACAAGCTCGACCTGGGCTCGAACCCACGCTTCATCGCCATGACATTGGTGACGGCCGTTCAGTAGAGCAGCGGCTAAATCCGACGTGCTACCTATTAGACTACCGCTCACCCCGCTTGTATCATCTATTACGAACCAGTTTTGAGTATTCCAGGACTTGCATGCCAGGACACTGCCTTGGGTCCCTTCCGCCATCATAACCAGCTATCACCTACACAGACACCATACTATTGACACCAAAAGTGTTAGCTAGACCTCTGCTACAGCAACAGCAACAACAACAACAGTGACGACAGCAATAACAACAATGACGACGACAACAGGGAATTGTTAATGTTCGAAGAGGGTAACTTCCTTATATTGAGAGTTTCCATGCATTTGAACTAAGGTGTACGTACTTACACAAAACTAGCTTTGCTTTTCTAGCGTGGGCGAGTGTTTGGGAGTTTTACCTCCTCTTCCACCACGTATGCGTGATATCAAAGACGGGGCAACGAGAAGGCCAGCACAAATATCTTGCCCACTCGGGGATTCGAACTCACGACCCGAGCATTGAAAGTGCAACGCCTCTTGCTTTTCTAGAAAATTGGGACAGTACAACACTTTTTGTAAGAATTGAACCTCTACCTCCAGAAGAAGGGCACAGTCAGTAACGGTCCTGGCCATAGGACCCAGGTGATCCAGTGTGGTCTCTATGACAACGGCGCCGGTGTAGGGCACTAGGCCGAAGGTCGGCTTCAGACCCACAATACCCGTGAGGCTAGCGGGGATCCTGATGGAACCGCCCTGATCACCGCCTAGCGCCATGTCCACTACACCACCAGCTACCTAAAATAAATAAACAAACAAATAAGCAAGTATAACCATGTGTCTCACCATCACACCCTCCCTCCCCGCCCCCACGCTCTCCCCTGACACGTAACATGCTCCCCCTGTCTGCACGTTCCGCAATCAAGACAGCCAAGGGGCGCAATCCCTGTTCATCAACGTTTGCTGTTTATTTGTTGTCTCCCATGAGAAAAATTGTCCTCGGCCAACAAGCCAAATAAATAAGAAAAACAATAATTGTTTTACACAATTACCAATGGAAATTATAATAATAACGTATAATAATATGATAAGTTATGGTAATAATAATTCAGTAAGTGAATAACATGGATTAGCAGGAATGAGCATAAACTATAAAATCAAGCTGTTGAATCCATTGAGAATCGAAGAAAACAGATAAAATTAACGTTGACCGGTGTACCAGAATAATGTGATTCAAATTAATAACGTACAAGTGCGGCACTGCCTGAGCTGGATCCACCAGCAACGCGTGTCTGATCCACTGGATTGGTGACGGGTCCGTCACAGCTGAGTACACCGCTACCTGAACAACACAAGTCATCCGTGGCGGTCTTTCCCATTATTCGTCCTCCTGTAACACAGAGGTACACGTTTACAGAGACATATCTTACCCATCTCGTCCACA
The DNA here is from genome assembly GCA_018292915.2 of Batillaria attramentaria. Lineage (NCBI taxonomy): Eukaryota > Metazoa > Mollusca > Gastropoda > Batillariidae > Batillaria > Batillaria attramentaria. Next base: position 1,315,124 of record JACVVK020000091.1, read on the forward strand.
CACACACACACACACACACACACACACACACACACACACACACTTAGAGAACTGATGGGTTTACACACCTGCGTCCAATATGCGTGCGACAACAGTAGCATCAAACTCCGGGACGTAACGGTCCAGCACCTCGCCGCCACACCTCATGGGAACGCCAGCCACTGCGACAGTGTCTTTGATTCCCAGTGTCTTTCCAACAAGCTTGCCGTCCTTGGCACCGAGGATTTCGCATCTCCAGGCCCTGTTTAAACCCCAAAAGTGTGCACATAATAACCATTTGTCCTGTCTGATACATTTTTTGCCAGTCAGGCAGGGTTTGCAGAAAGCCAGCAGTGTTCCTTACAGCTTTCGAAACTGAGAGTCACTTTGACCCTCTCTGTCAAATTCAGCGAGTCATTTAATTTGTAAAATAAAAGGGTCAGACCTAAGTACGAGAATCTTGGTTCGACCGACCCATTGTTTACAAGACGACACGTGCTTTGTGAATCGGAAAACCCAGCACTAGGGGACATAATTCTGTCTTGTTTCCAGTTCCCACGACCGTCTGAGGTGTGTTGTTTCACTTTCGGTATTCAAGCCCCGAAAACCGTGCGTCACAATGACGTACTGCCCCCAAATCTCTGCGTCAGATTCTGAAATCGACGCACATAATTATACTGGAAAGTGGAGGGGCGTATTTCCGTTCACGTACTCAGTCCCGCACAAAAGCCACTGACCACATCACCCCGGTTCTGAAGGCACTTCTCTGGCTCCCCGTGCAGCAGCGCATTGACCACAAAGTCCTCTCCTTGACATACTGCTACACTGCCCCCACGTACCTGAAGGAACTGATTCCTGTGTACCAGCCAGCGCGCAACTTGCGGTCTGCAAGTTCTCTCCGTCTGCGGCTCCCTTCAACTGACGACACCAGTAAGAAGAGGCACGGTCCTTCAAAAATGCGGCGCCGAAATTGTGGAACTCTCTCCCTGAGATAGTGAAGGAGGCAGTCAGCATTACCGCATTCCGGAACATTCCGGAAGCGCCTGAAGACTCATCTCTTCAGTGCCGCGCGCCAGTAATCATCTGCAGATTTTTTTTTTTTTTTTTACTCTTTCCTTTCAAAACCTCTCCCTAAGCGCCGTGAGCACTCAGTTAGGGTGGAGCCGTGCGCTATATCAAGTCTCCATCATCATCATTATCATCATCATCATCAATCCCGAAAGGACTGTGTAATTAACTCACCATCCATTGTAGGGATTGTCTTCCGGAGTGGGTTTATGGCCTGGTGTCCGCGGGTACTTCACAACCGGAACTGACGGGTCAGGGATTTCGCTGACTCTTTGCAGAGATGACGTCATCTCGTCCATCAGTTCTGGAAATGTACATTCCTGTATTACTGGGTGTGTGTGACGGCAAAGAACTTGAAAAACAAGCAAAACCAATACAAAACAAACAAACAAACAAACAACAACAAGAGGGGGCTGGGGGGGGGGGGGGGGGAGGGGGGATCCACGGAGGTCTCGGAAGCTGGGACAACTGTTATTATGCATGATGATATGGATGGTTGTATAATGATGCTATGGAGGTCCGTGTGGTTTGAGACCGTGTGTCAGGCCAGCACTCCACGCTTCCTGACGCGTTGAACCAGGCCAAAGAACTACGGCACCTGCGGTGCAGGCCGTGCAATCATCCACATCATGAGATGTCATAACGAGGGAAGCATCCTCAAAGTCGCACCCTTGAAGTGGGTGAGTCGCGGTTGAGTGGCAACAGCCTACCAACTGGGTCCATAGCACACCCGCTCTGGGTAGGAGCCGACCTAGGTAGAAAAAATCCCGCTTGCCTCAGCTGGGATTCGAACCCGGGTCTCCCGGTCCATGGTCCGAAGTGCTAATCACTACACTAGGGGGGCCGGTGTTTCTAGTGTCTATACCTACCAGACATTCCATTCAGTTCTTCTTCTGTGCACCGTAACCTCATTTCCTGGGACAGCGAGCGAAGGTCTGCGATAGTCGGGCCAAGCACTGCAGTTGTAACAAATATGTGTGCTTAGGGATGTTGTTACACGGGAGCATGTCGATATTATCATAGGTTTATGTTTCCGCAGCTTTACATTCCCGGAGTTATGATATGTTCCTGGAGCTCCCTAAAACTGACCCTAAACCTAACCATAAATGCAACACGAATCCTAGCCAATCTTGGGTTGGACAGAACACTCGTTACCCCCCCCCCCCCCCCTCATTTAAAATGATGACCATGACTTGACTGAGTCGATCAGTCGTCTGCTATCTGCGCAGAGAATGGCAGCGGATTCGTTGTCTAGATATATCTCCGATTGAACAGAAGCTTCTTGAATCGTTTGAATCATGCATGTAGTTATAAAATGTAGCTGCTGGTGGAAGGACACTTTAATCGATGTACATGTACCACAAATATTGGAATAAACACCCACAAAGCTTCATGTTTCGTGAAGAATCGCGACAAGAAGACTCCCGCTCGAACCCTAATCGTGCAAAGCGTGAACAGACTGAGCTGTGCTTGATCGGTTTCGCATTCACCTCGAAAAGTTACATTTCCTTGAAAGCGTTAGCAAGTTTGTTTGTGTCTTTAGTCAAAGCTTAGAACGTGTTTTTGTTCAGATTTGAGATCGTGAGTGAATTGACACCGCCTTGCCGGCATTAAAAGGCACACTTTATTCTGTCGTCCTCGTGCTCTGCCGATGTACACTCGTCCGTCTGCTATGTGCAACCGCTGCCGACTGTCAGTTTTTACACGGATAAACGTTCAAATTATACCATAAATTGGCCCCAAAAAGGATGATAAAGCAGTTACACCCTATCAAGCTGTGGTATACCGACTCGTATTTTGATCCAAGACGCAATCAACCCTTCGCTAAAGCTCAGGGTTGATTTGCGTCTTGGATCAAAATACTCGTCGGTATCCCACAGCTTGATGGGGAATAACAGCTAATAAAGCATTGCGTACCTTTCTCATGATGTTGCAGATGTTGCATGGTGAAGGCTGAAATATCGTCGTCATACAGAGAATGAAATGCAAGACTGCCCACGTGTTTTTCCAACAACGGCCGAAATCTCTCAAGTGGAATGGTCACATGAATTCGACAAGTCTTCTTCGTCAACGATGAGCAGGTATGTGTATGTTCTAGCCTTAGTGGAGGCTTTGGCAGAAGCCTGATTATTCCCATCGCCCTTTTATATGCTCTTGAAAAGCGGTCCTCGCTACTATTTAACAGAGCTTGACGGACATGAACGGCGAATAGCGCCACTAATGACGACCCCCCGTCCCCTTTCGATCACTAACCCCCTTCCTCAAACCACCGAAAGGCAACTTCACACACACACACACACACACACACACACACACACACACACACACACACACACACAGAGTATTTCTGACAGCACCAGTTGCAGACCTACATACATGTATATCAATTTGACACGAGTTAGTTGGCAGCTTGTCGCAACAGCTGTGCACGGCCGATGAAATGGGATGCAAACGGCCATAATTAATCATAATAATACATAGCTTTTACACAGCAATGACAATGACTTTTACAGAGCGCTATTCTCCAACTTCCAAAGAATCGCTGCGCTTAAAGCACACACACACACACACACACACACACACACACACACACACACACACACACACACACACACACACACACACACACACACACAGAACTCGGGATAAAAAGGACGAAATGACACCGTTATCTTTGTGTCAGACGGGGCAAGGCTGATCACAATTTAGATATGCAGTATTACCTGGATTTTGAAACACTTACGACAATATATTCAGAAAATCGATGTACAATCTTGCCATTGGCAACACAAGGCAGTTTTTTTTTTTCTTTCTCCTGATATAACTATATAACTACTTTATATAACTACTCTAAGTTTTACAATGACTAAGACAAGTACAGTATCCAACGGAAGATTGTTACAATGGGTTCCTTTCTCTAATCTTAGACTGCTCGAAGATGTTTTATGAATCAAGGAAAGGTTTTAACAATTATACATACAAATGTTCTACTGACCATAAATCACATTTGAAAGAAATGTATATAGACCAGATCAATTCATGAAACCTCTGTAAGTTTTGGGAGACAGACAGACAGACAGACAGACAGACAGACCCCCCCCCCCCCCCACACACACACACACAGACGACGGAGTGTTGATATATAGACTCAAGTGAGCCAAAAACACACACACACAAAAAAAAAAAAGGTTTGGTCATTTGGTTTCTTTCTTTCTGCTATTTCCATGTGTCACTACGGAGTCTACGGAAAGTAAATAATCCTGAAAGCTGAAAAACAAACAATAATAACAACCAAAACCCCACACAAACAAACGATACCTCCCCGTCGCCCCCCTCCCTCCCCCCTCAACCCCTCCATCCCCCCCCCCCCCCCCGCAGATGAATCTGAACACGAGTGCTTGTTACGTGCCATCAGAAGGGTGGGTGGGTAGGTGTTTGGAAGTTTAACGTCCTTTTCCACCACGTGTGGTGCAGTCAGAACATGTATGGCGTTTCCACAACAACAAAACGGTCCTTGAAACACCCTGTAAACGGAAATTTCTCTGCCAGTGCGTCAATCTGGTCAGACATGCTGTCTGGGTAATACACTAACAGTACACCCCCGAAATCTTTTGCAACACTGGCCAATCGCTTCAAGTGCCAGGCGAGGTGCGTGCGCAGCTCCTCCGTGGTTCCGGTTCCAAAAATCTCGAGACTGTAGCAAACCCCACGCTTGCAGTAATAGAAAGATCCGTTCGTGAGCAGCGTGCCGGGATAGAGGGAGTTAATGTCGTTTGGGGAAGAAGTTTCTCCTGAGACCAGCAATATGTTGTTTGATTCAAGAATGACATCGACGTTGTCCGGCATAACTCGGCATGGGTTATGATGCGGAATGCCGAGTAACCTCCCTTCAGGAAACAGGTGTCGCAGGCGGTTCGGACCGCGGCTCAGCATAGTGATGACGTCATCACGCGAAAGCTGGCGGAGGCGACAGGCAGCGGGCCGTGTTATCGCGGGCGTTGTTCTCAGGTCGTCAACATCCACGTCCCACACTTTAGCCTCCTTATAACATAATTGCAAAGTGGACGATAGCAGTATTGCAAGATCGAGCGAAGAAATCGACGAATCGAAATTGACTTGATTCACACTCTCCACAACACCATGCCTGAAGGCGAACGTTAGATAAAAAAAAAAAAAGATTATCATCGTTATTGTTATCGACACTGCCGACTCCATGTTTCTTTTAGACGCATGAACTTACCTTCTCATAGACTTTTCTGTAAGTTTTTAGCACTTTTTGCCCGCTGGCTTCCAGGTTACTCTCTCGAACCAAGAAGCTGACGAAACGGATATCGGGTAGATGTGAGTACTGCTGAAGGACAGACCGACTGAAGCGCCCAAACATACCGCCAAATCGAAATTCCGGTGCAGTTCGAGCTGCTGTACCGCTGATTGTTTCCCCTCCGTCCACAAGCCAGATGGACACAAACCCAACCTGTTACAGGTAAAATAACCGTTCAGTACAGCGCTGCCCCTCCTAGAAGTCTAATCTCTTTGAAGTCTTCCTAATGTCGTTTTTGGGGTTGTTCAAATGCATGGTACGGTAGACTTCTCCTCGGCGCACATATCCACCTCTACTGAAATGCTGATGGCGCCGCAGGGCTAGAGGACAAAGCAGTGAAAGCCTACTGCCGCTAAGCTCTACTTTATGTGCAAACCTCCACCCTGCTATTCACTCTGGTGCGTGCGACAGTATTTCTGTTTACCACGCCATCGGCCACAGCCTGTTCTTCTTCGAGTATGACTGTATTTTGTATTTTGTCCAATTGTGTATTTGGAACATAATAATAATAATAATAATCGCATTAATATAGGCGCTTTATCCCAAATATTTTGGCTCAAAGCGCCGCGAGCTAAACCCAACACGCACGCTCACGTGAATCACACGCATTCTCTCACACACAGGACATAAACGTATTACAATCACGTGGTGCGAAGGGTCAGCTCAGCTATTTAAATTTCGGAATTTAGAATGCATTTATTTTTCAAACTTGGTGGGCTGAACATTTCCAAAGCAGAGGGGGAGGAAGCCGGAGTACCCGGAGAGAACCCCCGACGATCGGCCCGAATGAACGGTGCCACATACGAGAAGGAAAAATTCTTTGCCCCGAGTGGGGCTCGAACCCCTGACCTCTCGCATTGGTGACAAGTCTCTTAACCACTAGACCACCGACCGCCCCTGTCTTTCAAGGTGGTCCATGACATTTGTTTTTGTGACGAGTGTAAATTTGACAGATTTCTATCGTGATCTTACCACTTTTTCCTCTTTCTTGTAGATGAAGCCTTTCAGCCCAGGTCCGTGTATATAGGAAGGGTAATGGTAACGCAGTCTGTCGGTGCCACGAAAGACATCGTGGTCAATGTCAAGCACGGCCTGATAGTCGGACAGCTGTGCCACAGCCAGCTCCTCATCATCAGGCGGGGTCGGGACGTGCGGTGGAGCCTGGCCTTGTGCTTTTACTGGAGAGAGTATATTGAAACATGTTAAAGTGACCACTCCTGGCAGTACAGGTTAGATGTTTGGCTACACATTGGCTATACACATTGCGCTGTGTGATGCCCGCAGCATGTGAATGTCATGTAGCAAAATCATGCATGTGCATAGAATTATGTGTGAGCAGTTACCGTCAAGAATGTCCATGTTATCAAGATTTCAGGAAGAATCGAGAAAACTGTTATAAAACGAGACGCAAGTCGACTTGCTTCGGGAATTTCATCAAATTTGAGACCATATAGCAGCTCTATTTTCAGTCAAATATAATAATAATAATAATAATAAAGGGTATTTGTGGCGCCCCATCTCACAAGAGCTCAGGGCGCGTACATAAACTACACATAACATACAAACAACGTATATAACACACACACACACACACACACACACACACACACACACACACACACACACACACACACACACACACACACAAGTAAAGACACGAAACTACCTGACCACTGACTCTACAAAGACCTTAGTGACTTTTCTTGTTCTCTCTCGCCTAGATTATTGTAACTCGCTCCTTGCCGGTCTTCCTCAAAATCAGTTAGACAAAATTAAAAAGTAATGAACTGTGCCGCCCGTCTTATCTTCAAAACACCAAAACGCCAACATGTCTCTCCTCTCCTGTCTGACCTGCACTGGCTGTCCATCCAAAACAGAATTCATTATAAACTTGCCACTCTCTGCTACAACATTAACTCAGGTTCTGCTCCTTCCTATCTGTCCGCTCTCATTCAGCTCTACACACCATCCCGCAACCTCCGTTCTTCCTCCGATACCCGTCTTCTCCGTATTCCCATCCGTCGGAAAAAGTTTCAAGGCCAGCGTGCTTTTTCATACATTGGTCCTGTAATCTGGAACGTCCTCCCCTCTCACATCCATCATGCACAGTCGTTAGCAGTCTTTAAGTCTCACCTTAAAACACATCTTTTCTCCATGCAGTAGAACCACCCCCCCATGCCCCTCCCCTCCCCGCTCTCTATCTCTGCATGCCACCTGCACACAAAAAATCTGTGTGTGTGTGTGTGTGTGTGTGTGTGTGTGTGTGTGTGTGTGTGTGTGTGTGTGTGTGTGTGTGTTGATCTGAGTTAAATTGGATTTATCTGTTTTTCTATTTAACCGGTGTTGTGTTTGTGTTATATTTCTTTTATCAGGTTTTATGTGTTCGTATAAATAAGCATTTTTTTTCCGTAAAACGCCTAGAGCTTAGATACGGTTAGGCGCTACATTATTATTATTATTACTACTACTTCTCCTACTTCTTCTGCTCCTCCTCCTACTAGTACCATTTCGTAGCTTACGCACTCGTCAATATATTTCACTAGAGGTCTGGCGAGATGCAACTTACAGGTTCATACGAGAGCTGTACGTGATTTTCTGCCATTTTTCTCATGGTAAAAGAGTTTTTACACAGGGCATTGATCTTTGCATTCGACATTCGCTGATCGTCAAACTCACACGACCGTCGACATATTACCTTCCACCATGTATATCATCCTACGCCATGTGTTTCTCCATCCTCCCCCACCCCCTAATCCCCCCCCCCCAAAAGAGAGAGAGAGAGAGAGAGAGAGAGAGTCGCTGATTATGGGACCTTATACATTAATTTAGAGAGTGTGGGTTTGCTTTCTGGAAGTGGCTGCTGTTATTGTTTTTTTGTTGTTTTTTTCCTGACAAAATATAATATAGGCACGAACGAGGGAAACAGAGCGCACAAGGCAAGAAAAGAGAGAGAGAATAAAGCACACGATCTCGTGGGTTTTTGTTTTGTTTTTTTTTGCGTGGATTATTTTTTTTATTGGTCGTTGTGTGAGGTCACTCATCAGATCTGAAGGTGATAACTTTCCCTCAACCCGGAAACAATTAAGAATAAAAAAGCAAAAAGATAAACGCCGCACATTCGGTCTCGGCTGGCTAGAATTAACAAACAATGAACACATCACCGGTACCAGCAAACCACCACCACCATAAAGAAACAACTACAACAATAACAACAAACACATGGACAAATAATCAAGCAGAGAGATGAATACCATCATTCTCGACAAGAGCCTTAGTAGGGGTGTAACGATATTTTCAGGTGGACCCCAGCTACCTGTTCTGCATACATGCATACTGAAAAGTCGAAATGAAAACAGGATTTTTTTCCCATACTGACTGATTCGCGACTGAAATATGGCAAGCAGTTAAAGTGATTGACGCAGCTGGGACAACACTGAAGTTGCAGATGAATCTGAACACGAGTAGATGGTACGTGCAATCAGTAAACGTACGGCGTTTCAACACAAATTAGACGGTCCTTGGCACACGGTGTAACTGGGAACCTTTCAACCAGCGTGACTATCTGGTCAGCCATGCTGTCTGGGTAATACACTGAGAGTGCACCCCCGTAATCACCAGCAAAACTGGCCAGTCGATTCAAGTGCCAGGCGAGGTGCGAGCGCAGCTCCTCCGTGGTTCCGGTTCCAAAAATCTCGAGACTGTAACAAACGCCACGATTGCAGTAATAGTAAGATCCGTCCGTCAGCAGCGTGCCGGGATAGAGGGAGTCAATGTGGTGTGGGGTGGAGGTTTCTCCTGAGGCCAGCAATACGTTGTTTGATTCAAGAATGACATTGACGTTGGCCGGCACAACTCGGCACGGTGTCATATGCGGAACGCCGAGTACCCTCTCATTAGGAAAGAGGTGGCGCAGCCGGTCCGGACCGCGGTTCAGCATGGTGATCACGTCATCACGCGAGAGCTGGCGGAGTTCACAGGAAGCGATCTGTTGTATCTCGGATGTTTTACTCAAGGCTCCGACATCGACGTCCCATGTCCTGAACTCCTTCAAACAAAAGTGCAAGTGGATGATGACAGCATTGCAAATTCGAGCGAACAAATCCAATCAAGTTTGACATGGTCATGGGTTCACCTTTTCATTACTTAAGAGACCTCACTTTTTCCTTCTTCTTCTTTATTTGATTTCTGTCTCGGGGCATCGGCACCCAACATACCCCTATCCTGTTCGTTTAATTTTTTTTTTCTTTGCGCGGGGGGGGGGGGGGGGGGGTAGCCGGATATCCCGGAGAGAAAAGCCCGAAAAGCAGTCCGGAAAAGCCGGTATCACATATCACAAGCTCCCCTGGGCTCGAACCCACGCTTCGTCGTGACAGCGTTGACGGCCGTTCAGTAGCGCAGCGGCTAAGTCCGACGCGCTACCTATTAGACCACTGCTCACCCCTGCCATGGAAGTGTACCGTTGGATTTTTTCATGCCTATAATGTCTTCCGTTGTAAAAAAGGAGGATAGACATCTTTAGAGTAAGTGTTATTTATGAGTGTGCGAGTGTTTGTGAGTGGTTTTACATTTTAAGAGCGTGAATGCTTTGGACTTATACGTGTGTGTGTGTGTGTGTGTGTGTGTGTGTGTGTGCACTTGTGTGTATGTGCACTTGTGTGCAAGATTTACTTGTGTGCGTGACTGAGGGTTCTGCCAGTGCAAGTTTTATTTATTATTATGCAGGGGCGCCGGAACCGGGGGGGGAGGGGGGCAGTTGCCCCCCCCTGTACCCAAGCAGGGGGGGGGGGGCAAGAGTGTCTTTTTGCCCCCCCCCCCCCCTGGAAAATCAGGTGACTATGGCAAGAGGGGGGGGGGGGGGGGCAAAGCCATGGTCTTGCCCCCCCCCCCCTTTCCCCTACCTCTCCCCTACCCCTCTTCCTGCTCTCTCCCTCATCCCACCCAACAGAGAACTGTTTTTGCAGACCGAAGGCTGTCCGCTCCTCTGATTGCCCCCCCCGCTTTTCACTTTTTTCGGGCAATGTCCTTCTTTTCAGTGGCTCCCTGGTTCGTAAAGGTTTTTTTGTCTGCGCAGCATCTGATCCCCCCCCCCCCCCCGCCCCGCTGTTCACTTTCTTCGGCAACGTTCCCCACTCTGAGATTCTGCCCCCCCCCCCCTCCCAACATCTTCCGGCGCCCCTGTTATGTCATATTATTATTTTTTATGGTGGCCTATAAGTTCCCTTGTGGGATTAATAAAGTAATTTGGATTTGAATTGAATGAAGTTAGCAGTATCGACATTGCCAAGTCCATGTTCGTTTTAGATTTATACACTTACCTTCCCATAGATTTGTTTGTACTTGTTTAGCACTTTGTGCCCGACGGCTTCCACGCCACTTTCCCGGATCGTGAAGCTGATGGCTTTTTCAGGCAGGTTTACGTATACCCGAGCGAGAGCCTGGAAGAATCGAGCGAACATACCGCCATATCGAACACCCGGGGTTATCCGAGCCGCTGTGGCGCTGATGGTCTCCCCTCCGTCCACCCGCCATATGGAAACAAACCCAACCTGTGACAGAAAACAACAAGAATAACAACAACAACAACAAAAACCCGTTCAGTTCAAGAATTTATCTCTGGAAACAAACCAGTGTGTGTGTGTGTGTGGGGGGGGGGGGGGGGAGGGGGAGGGAGCGGGGAGAGGGGCTGTGAAAACGTGAATCTCAGACCCTCTAACCAATCGTAATAACAGTACAATATTTGGGAAACAAAACAGCGAACAGCAGGGCCCGCACGTAAAAGTCGGGGTTAGGGAGTTTAGCTCCGGGTTAGAGTCTAACCTCGATCTAAACTAGCTCTAGGGTTAAATTTTCTGGGTTTTTTTGTTTGTTTGTTTGTTTTGTTTTAAATCAGGAAGCGGGTCCATTCCAGCAAGGTGCCTATGCCGTTATAGAAGGATTTTAGACTTTCTTTCTTCGCTTCCTTTTTATTTAATGTTGTTTTGGGGTTTCTTTTTTCCTAGTCTGGGTCAGGCCCGTAGCCGTGGGTTAAATTAACCGCGAGTTCTCCATACGGGCCCAGAGGCACGAACGAGACTGTACCTGATGTATTCATGTTGCTAGCTTGACTGAAAACAAACATTGCTATACTCATCACCAGAAGTCAAAGACCAGCTGTAAGAACACGCGGAACTCAATGAAGACCCATGATCCTGCCGTGCCTTCTGTACCCGCTTATGACAACAAACACGTAAGCAGCACCCAAAACCAGAGTTCAAGTTTTCACAAAGGAAATCGCCACTTTGTTCAACAGCTGCTGTGGTGGGTAGTCTGAAGGGTTATTTTTGGTGACATTAGGGGCAAGTTTTGGCTCACTTGTGTAACAGAGGGAGTCTATGTAATAACCCTCAGTCGTCTGCGTGCGTGCGTGCGTGCGTGTGTGTGTGTGTGTGTGTGTGTGTGTGTGTGTGTGTGTGTGTGTGTGTGTGTGTGTGTGTGTGTGTGATAGTCACAGAGTTTTCGGAGATCCTTATAATAATAATAATTATAATAAATGGCATTTGTAGGGCGCATTTCTTTGGCATAAACTCAATGCGCCAATCACTCACCGACACTCACGCACATTTTACAAACAGTGGACAGACATACACTGGTGAAACTGAGTAGTTGCTGACTCGGGAAATTACTGGAAAGCTTTACAAAAGACTTTAAGAGGAACGTTTTAAGGTTGCTCTTAAAAACAGACAGTGTGGGCGCGTTTCTCAGATGTGCTGGCAGGGAATTCCAAAAGGTTGGTGCAAAAAAACCGAAACAGCGCTCGCCAAAGGATCTCAGGTTGCGCTTATAAAACCAGAGCGTGAGTTTGGGTGACTTCATTACGCCTTTGGTCAGTGAGCGACACACATCGCTGCAGCGTCTAGCGGGTGTTGTGTGCTGCACGAAAAGACCAGCTACTGCGATCTTTCTCGCTCAGTGTCAAAACGCAACTGAGCTGTGAAATCAGGCTGCACGTGGCTTTTATAGGGTTTTCAGGGACGCTGAATACTGTGTAAAGCGGCCCACACACGCTCAAACTTTTTCATCAATAGTATTGACGTCAAACTTTTTGACGCTTTTTTGATCGTGTATTGATGGCCTCAAAAGTATTGACGTCAATATATTGATGGATCTGTTTCAGTTGATATTTTTTGCGCAAACCGTCAAACTATTGAGCGTGTGTGGGCACTCATCAATATTTTGCGTCAAATTCACTTTTTGATTTTCAGAAGAGAAGAGATCTATCATGGCGCCGTCTGTTGCTCCGTCCATTGCCGTTCACAGACTGAATATTGCACAATAATATTGAGCGTGTATGGCAACCGTCAAAACTGTCAAAAAGTTTGACATCAATACTATTGATGAAAAAGTTTGAGCGTGTGTGGGCCGCTTAACTGTGACTGAGTTGACTGCATTTTGTACAGTCGGACAGTTGAAAAGAAAAAAACAAAACAAAACAAAAAAAAACAAAAAAACTGTTTGTGGCTTTTTGTTGAGATTACAGATCTTTAACAAACACGTTTACAAGGTGACCCGTGGGTTTTTAGTGCCAAGTATGGAAACGACAGATTTCTAGCGTGCTATTACCACTTTGTTCTCTTTCTTGAGCACGTAACCCTTCACCCCAGGTCCGATCAGATACGAAGGGTAATGATAAGTCAGTCGGTCGGTTCCACTGAAGAGATTTTGATCGATGTCCATCACGGCCTGATAGTCGGACAACTGGGCCACAGCCAGTTCCGCATCCTTAGGAGGGGCCGGAGCCTGCGTTGGAGTTTGACCATGTGCTGTTGCTGGAGAAAGTATGTTTCATGTTTAAAGGACATTAGTTGGTTAGTTAGGGCTTAACGCCGCGCAGGCAACAAAGACTAATTCGCGGCTAAGTAAAAGTTTGCCTCTGCCAGGTCGTTATAAGGGTAAAAAGCTATTCCGTAAAACAAGATCTAATTTTTTTTTTTAAAGTCCAAATGAGATGAACATGTTCACCAAAAATCTCGGAGCTAGGTACGTCAAAGAAAGTCCATATTGCATGAGAGACTAGATTTTATAAAACAAGTTGGACTCTTTCAAGAACTCGAAGGTGTTGTCGGGGGAGGGGGGGGGGGGGGATATCAGGAACAACATTTTCAGTGAGATGATGAAACACAGTAATGCTTATCACGGATCTCTGCGAGATCCGTACAAGAAACAAAAAAAAAAAAGTTCAACGGTAAAAGTTTAAAGGACAACTCCTTGGACAATTCTCGAACGTAGAAAAGTGAGATAAATGGAACATTCAACCTCTCTATGCATAAAAGTGAAAGAATCAGTCACCACACTGTCAGTATTCTCTGATACTCAGAATAACTTCTGAAATGTATAATGCTTCTTACACACTTTGCACCTTTAGTCTATACATGTGTTGCAAAACATGTGAAGAATATATATATAGTTTTCACAATGAGGTGCCCCCGAATACGGAAAATACACCACACGAGTTTGTTGATTTCGGCCGTAAAACTGCGAGCTTTAACGAGCAGTTTTACGGTCGAAATCAACAAACGAGTGTGGTGTATTTTACGTAATCGGGGGCACCGATTTGGGAAAATTATTTATACCACGTCCGTACCTGCATTTCTTTGATTTGAAAGCTGACATCGGCAATCCAAATGCTTTCACGCGGTATCTCTGACTGAGGTGCTTCACTTCGCTTTGTCCATAGGCTTTGAGAAGTCAGCAGGTCCGTTTCGAAGCCTCCGTCTTAGTAGAGAACTGGAACTAGGCTTACGCTTGTAACAAACACGACCGATCGTGGATAAAACGCACCAAAAGATCAACAATTTCACGTCAAGCGACTGGCAATGCTCCTTCGTCCCCATTTCCGTACGAAGTCGAACCGCGTCTGTCGTGACGTAAATTATTCTTTAGTCGCTGTTCGCGTCATATCGTGACGTAAATCCTTTAGCCAGAACACACTGCTGGAACACTGCTAGGGGTAGTCAGGGCCGGATTAATCAGTTTTCAGGGAGGGGTGCTGATTTTTTTTTTTTTTGCTTATTGCCTGGGTCTTGTAAAAGGCCAAACACAAGAGCCGACGTTTTTGAGTTTCTAACTGTTGTTATATACGGCACTAAAACACAAGCGTTACAACTCAATTTTAAACAATTATTTACAGTTTGATGCTACTGCCGAAGGTGGGGGCGGGGGGGGGGGGGGGGGGGGTGCTGTAGTACCAAAGCATCCCCCCCTGGATCCGGCCCTGGTAGTACATGTGCACTCTTTAGGTACAGCCATAATTCACGTGTGAGTTGCATGGGTACAATGGTATACCAAGCGTGGTGAATTATGGGTTTTAAACCATGACCTGTAATAGTGGTAGAGTGGTATTTGTGTGTACATATATATATATTTTGCTTGCGTTCTTGAAGTTTTCTTTCGACGGGTTAATTCTATCTTTACTAAGCCGGCTTAAGTTTTGGGGTGGGTGGGGTGGGTGTTTGGGGGTTTAACGTCCTTTTCCACCACATAGGGTGATATCAAAGACGGGGCAACGATGAAAAAGCCAGCACAAATATTTGGTCCCAGCGGGGATCGAACTCACGACCCGAGCATTAGAAGTCCAACGCTCTACCATTCGACCACCCCGGCTCCCCCTTAAGTTTTGGAACAGTTGCGCTCCTATGTGGGCGTGTACGCTCGAGATACTCTATCTTGATGATTAGTACAGCTTTCACTTTCAATGTTCACTTTCAAATTCTACCATTGTTGTTACTCTACTGGAGCGCTCAGTGTGGTCATCTAGTACGCTTCTGTTGGCTCAGTGCCAGCATTGCAGAGGCTTTAACTGCCCAGGTATCCAAGTCATGTGATGACGGATACCACGAATACAACAGAACGATCTGTGAGCTTAGGAATGGTAGCATTAGGCTTATCCCCTGTAAGATAAGATAAGAGAGGAAAGGACAGGACAGGATAGGATAGGATAAGATAAGAGGAAAGAAGATAAGATCGGATAGGATTAGAGAGGAGTGGATTGGATTGATAGGATAGTAGAAGAGAAGAGAAGAGAGGCGGGTGGGTGGGTGGGTGTTTGGGGGTTTAACGTCCTTTTCCACCACATAGGGTGATATCAAAGACGGGGCAACGATGAAAAAGCCAGCACAATATTTGGCCCCAGCCGGGATCGAACTCACGACCCGAGCATTAGAAGTCCAACGCTCTACAATTCGACCACCCCGGCTCCCCGAAAAGAGAGGCGAGGAGAGGATACGATAAGAGAAAAGAAGATAGGATAGGATAGGATAGAATAAGAGAGGAGAGGATAGGATAGACAAAGAGAAGATAAGACAAGACAAGAGAAGACAACTCAAGACAAGACAAGATAACATAAGAGAGGAGAGGGTAAGAGAAAAGAAGATAGGATAGGATGGGATAGGATAAGAGAGATGAGGATAGGATAGGATAGAATAGGAGAAGAGAAGAGAAGAAAAGAGTGGAGAGGAGAAGAGAGGAGAAGAGAAGATAAGAGAGGAGAGGAGAGGAGAGAAGAGAAAATAGGATAAGATAAGCTAAGAGAGATGTATTAGTTTCTTCGGTTGGTACCAAAGAAAAGAAAAGGCTCGCTTCTCGTGCTGTATAAAGAAAGCGCTCATACAAACCACAGCCTACTACAAACATACCTTTGGAGAGTGTTGTTGAAGTGCTGAATATTTGCCGTCTGTTTTGAGTGGAGGCGGCAATTCGAAGAGCCCGTGAAAACCTGCCTATAGCTATAGACATCTTGATACTGAAACGCCAGAAGAACGGTTTGGAAAAACAAACACCGAATTTCACACAAAAGTGCGCTGTTCCCAGCCCGGATAATATCCGAAGCGCGTCCGCTCAGCCAGTTTCCAATTCCCCGGTATTCGTTGTTAATGGAAATTGGACACAACACGCGCCAGGTGGGGAAATACACTCTCACGCGAAATTAACGTGACAAATTTGTTTGAAAATAGTCACAAGCGCACGGTTTGTTTGTTTGTTTGTTTGTTTGTTGTTTTCAGAGTAAGCCGCAACAGCCTAAGGAAAGGTAATGCAATTGAAACTTCCCTATTCTACCCAGGCACGTGACGCATGAACCAAAAGCTCAGTTTACCACATTTCCGGTTTCCCGCTGAATCGAAAGGGATTAGAAAAGCATGTCACGTGACTGGCTAAAAGAGGGAATTTTTAATTGCCATACCTTTATTCAGCTTGCTGTGCAAAGAAAACAAACAAACAAACAAACAAAACTGGGAACATATGACTATTTTCTTGCATACAGTGCCAAACACAATTTGTCAAGTTTATTTTGCGTGAGAATATACACACTATTATACGTGTACCGTGCGACCCGGGTGAGTGAGTGAGTTTTTAGGGCAAGCCGCGCAAGCCACACCGTGCGACCCGACCATGTCCGTAGAAGTAATTATGAAAAATGACTAGGGGTGAAATATAGGGGTTTGTATTCGGAAGGGGGAGGAGACTGTCCGTGCGTGTTTAGAAAGTATTGTGTATCTTGGTTAAAGCAATAGTAGCACACGAAAACAAGCACATAAACATATCCCCGAGGCATGGCGCCGTTATTCACGAGATACCGGGGTAATTGAAAACTCGCGTGGCAGTGTACGTGTGGTTTTACACCTACAGATGGTTTGGGGCCTGGGCTGATAGTGCAGTGTTTGCTTGACTTTTCTCTCTGTCTGTCTGTCTGTCTGTGTCTCTCCCTCTCCCTCTCTAGTCAGTGCCACTGATTTGTGCCCCTGCATATTCAGTAGTATTAAGCTTATATTTTTTCAACGAAGCACACCGTGTTTTCCGGTGTGCGTTTGGTAGTAGGCATACAGAGATAATGCGGTGAATGCAGCCAGGCCGGATAGAGAAGTAGCAGGGGGAAACCATATCGAAAATAGACAACAAACCCGTTCGAGTTCCGCCAATCGTTGTTCGAAACTGAATCGCGTGAATATGACGTGACTTGTCGTTGAGTTTTCCCAATGGGACAACGCCTGCCTTTGACCCGGCTAGCTCTTATCTTTTCTTCCGGGTACGGGTACGGGTACTATAGACCAGCCTACATTACTTGGGGAGAGCAAGCGAGCGTGAGAGTAGACAGGCAACCTAACAAAAGCATGTACACGACGAAACGTTGAGGTACTGGGGGTAATTAGGGTGCAGTTGGATCAGATCGTTTGAGACACACGGAGGTAACACTGGAAATACACGTGAGTTGACACATTCCGAACTTGCACCAGACTTGTTCTCGTGCGTGGAGTGGGTGTGGTACAGACAACCAGAGAGATCGTTTGACGCTGCTTCTCACGACGAGAGTATGGTGTACCCCGGTGTACGACGGTGTCGAATTTTAGGCGTGTTAAATAGACAGTAATTGGACCACCGAATGTCTTCATAAAGCGTCTTTATATGTGCAGTGATATATGAAAACAGTATCCAATACTGTCGTTCAAAAAAAAACAAAACAACAACAAAAAAAAAAACAAAACAGAGATCATATCAGTCAACATGAAATGTGCTGCCTACGTGTTTTTCTTCGCGGTATTCGGTATGACAACCCATGCGTCAGTTTTGGATAAGCGAACATCAGGCCGCAACCACAAACCTTTGCTGTTTGAACCTGAGTGGAAACTGCCCGCAGTAACTGAGGACCAAATCTCGTGCAATGGATCAGTATGTGGGGACGGCTTCTGCTGCTGTCTAAACAATACTGCTCTGTGTACAGATAGCGGACTCACTTACGTACCACGGATTCCGAATCACATCACGACTCTAGATTTCTCTAACAACAGTTTGAACGAGATCGATGGAAGGACATTTGAGAACGTCACATTTCTGTTGGGTGTTCGCCTTGACAGCAACAACGTGTCAACAGTCCAGCCTGATGCTTTTCTCAACATGACCAAGCTTCAGATGCTGCGCCTTAGAGGAAATCGGCTGACGGATTTTAAAGCGCTGGCAACAGCTTTGAAACGTGCAGTGATGCTAGAACATCTTGATGCCAACGATAACCTTTTCAAGAGTGTGGATTTGGGTGTGCTGGCTGGACTGCAACATTTGAGAAATCTGACTCTATACCGGAATTCCATCACTCATGTTGAGATAGGGTCTTATACGGAAGAAATAAAACTGGAGGAACTTGATATTGGAACTAATCTACTTTCAGAATTCCCTGACTTCTGCAAAGATAACGACACATCGCAGTCTCACTTCCCGCATCTGAAGCGTCTGAACATCGAATGGAACAAAATCAGTGACATGCACGCAGGCACCAAAAGATGTTTGCCGAGCCTGACCTTTCTCAAGATGGACGGAAACGCCATCTACCACATCGAGAGGAACTTCCTCCAAGGATTCACTCGGCTCACCCGGCTCAGCCTGCAGTTCTGCATGGCAAGAATAATAGACAGTCACGCCTTCAACCACTCTACCATCCAGCACCTGGACGTCAGTGAGAACCTGTGGTTCTTCGACAAAGTCCACGGACCCGGCATCCATCCTGGACTCTTCCTGGATATGCCGGACCTCAAGTCCATCAATATGTCCTGGACCGTCTTCCGCTTCTCGGACGACGATGAGCGGGAACAAGTCCTGTCGTCTGTCAGCCACGTGGAGGCTTTCACTTTAGAAGGTACGTGATATGTGTGTGTGTGTGTGTGTGTGTGTGTGTGTGTGTGTGTGTGTGTGTGTGTGTGTGTGTGTGTGTGTGTGTGACTATTTCGTACGTGCAGGCTTCTTGAAAGCCTAGTAAAGATGAAGAATGGTCACTGAACATATCGCCAAGCCTATCAAAGGCCTATGCTGTGTTTCACTCAGTTGTGAAAACACTGAGGGTGTAGCTGCAAAGTACTCTTGTTTGCTGGAGCTGCCGCCGTCTGTTCTTTTTCTTTCAGGCCATTTTGTTCTGAGCATTTCTTCCTTGTGTTTTTGTTTTGCTTTGTTTGTTCATTATTCATGTTCTGCTCCAGAGGAAAGTTATTCATGTGCATAAAAACACACGCACAATGGCGTTGACTGAGGAGTGTGTTGGCAGATTTATATAACCTGTTGGGATAACGTGTGTTCGGCTTGATAACCTCTAACCTCTGTGACTACGACAGAACGTGATCTAATGTTTGCATAACAGAGGGGCGTGGAACAACTGGCTCACTTCCTGTCAGGGTCATATCACTCATAGCAGGTAGTCTGCATGCAACACACTTGCATTTTGGGCAGCCCCCCTCCCCCCCTACCCCTGCGCGCACGCGCGCGCGCGCGCGCACACACACACACACACACACACACACACACACACACACACACACACACACACACACACACACACACACACACAGTTTTTTCTGTCGATCTACCAGTCCTGCTTTTTCAGGGGGAGCATGGGGTAGCCTAATGGTAGAGCGTGGGACTTCTAATGCTAGGGTTGTGCGTTCGTATCCCGGCTGTGGCCAAATATTTGTGCTGGCTTTTACATCGTTGCCCAGTCTTTAATATCACCCGTATGTGGTGGAAGAGGACGTCGAACCCCCAAACACCCACCCCACACACCCTCCTGCTTTTTCAGTCAGGATGTTGTCTTTGCCTAATAGTTTGGCGGGTGTTTGTGTAGACAGCTGATTGTTAAGTCGTTTATATTTCTGTTTGGAGTGAGTTAACAGTCGTAGAAGTCTCCAGACCAGATCTCCAGACAGTGTAACTGCATCGCACACGGATATGTTTTGCCTGTAACCTGTTTCGTTGATAACATTCAATAACCTCTTCATTCAATCACCTCTTCCTGTTTGGTAGCTGGAATGTTGTGTGTGTTTAACAGCGAGCTATGAGGGGTTTTGCCTGTGTGTGTGTGTGTGTGTGTGTGTGTGTGTGTGTGTGTGTGTGTGTGTGTGTGTGTGTGTGTGAGAGAGAGAGAGAGAGAGAGAGAGAGAGAGAGAGAGAGAGAGAGAGATGATGATGATGATGATGATGAAGAAGAAACTTTATTTATCAACGGTAAAAGTTTTGACAGAAATTCGCCAGTTTACACACTTGCCGTTGCTAATGCTACAGTGACTATCTACTAAAACAATCTAAAAAAAAAGAATAGAAAAAAACAGAAAATTATGCACTAAACTATGCACTAAACTACAGAAAACAAAACCATAGAGAAAATCGTCCATCAGGTCCAAACCCATTCACACACACGTGCGACCTTTGCAAACACAAATCATATAATGAAATGGCATTGGAAAGTTAAAATGACAGGTTGCCGCGTAACGTACGTTACATGCGGTCCGTCAGGTACTGTTTTAGCGTATACGCTTAAACGTAGAAATAGAGAGAGAGAGAGAGAGAGAGAGAGAGAGTGTGCGGCCAGGAAGACACTCACATGACATGTTACCTTTTTACAAGTTATGTCGTATACTACAATTTCAAACACCATGCTATTTACTTCTTCACCTATTTTCCGATGTGTTTCCTTCAAATTTCATGCGCTTCTTTCTATCTTTGCATGTTAATTTTTTTTTTCTATTTTCTTATTAGATTTACTCCTTTTGTGCCTGGTATACTTTTTGTCATGTTAGCCTTTACTTTTTAGTGTTTCTAGATTAGCAGGACAGCTTGTAAGATAGGCAGACCATGCCTACAAGTCTTTATCCTAAAATAAACGTTTCAGTCAGTCAGTCAGTCAGTCACCCCAGTCTTTTACAACTACTCTTCGTACACGTAACTTTCATCGTACCTCGTGGGCGCAACTGCACCCTCACTTTCATTCAAACACTCGTAGCTTAGTCAATTTTCCGGCTGGTTCCCTGAAACTTCATGAGTTTGTCATTAATGGTTAATGGAGGTGCTTAGGAAAAAATGTTTGATTCTGACAGTAAACAAACAAGTAATTAAACAACAGAAGCATGGTTTTAATGCAGCGTCTGACCTTTGTCCGCGCCTCAGGCACTACAACTAAGTGCACGCCTGAATTTTTTATAACTCAAAACTTACCAAAGCTGACCACGCGAATGCACGATTTCGTTCAGTAATAAACAGAAAATAACTCATGTGTTGGTGCTAAGCTTGGAACTGATCCTCTGAAGCAGTCCATATTTAACTTTGACGGGGTTTTGTCTTTGAGCCCCCGTGTCATTGGGCCCCCGTGTCATTGGGCCCCCGTGTCATTGGGCCCCCATGTCATTGGGCCCCCATGTCATTGGGCCCCCACACTAGTAAGAAAACGACTTTGACTAGTCCTCCACCACTTCTCCCGCCCCCTCCCACCCTACGCACAACCCCCCCCCCCCCCCCAACACTACCAGCCCCGCTGAACCCATTGTAGAGATGCTCTCTTTCATACAAAACGCCTTATTCTCTGTTTATTTGACAGGCACAGGACTGTCTTTCATTCCATCGACCATTCTGAGTGAGTTCAGAAACCTGACGTACCTAAACTTCGGTAAGAATGAAATCACCTTCCTACCAGACGACACTTTTGAAAATCTGACGTCACTGCGCGTCCTTGACCTTTCCAAGAACCACCTGACCACCATCAGCCAGAACCTGCTACAGGACGTGGTGTCACGTGACAATGTGACCCTTGACCTCAGCGGCAATCCCTTTTCGTGCACCTGTGACTTGCTGTGGTTTATTGAACTCTACAAGAAAGATGATTCCAAGGAAACAGGTACATGTAAACAATAGATATTGTCCTATAATGATTACTTATCATGATAACAGGTGATGCTTCTGACAGCATCCACATGAGTTCCTTTTGTGTTTGCGATTAGAAAAGCAAACAAACCGAAAGCAAAAACAAACCAGTCAGTCAGATGGAACTTAGCCATACATACATGTTGCCCTTAAAACTTGAAGCATTTCAGTTCCGGGGTAATACAAACATGCAACTATTGATTTCACCTTTTTATGCAAAGTAACCATTGAAATCACACACACACACACACACACACACACACACACACACACACACACACACACACGGGTTTTTTTTTATACACCAGTCCTACATTCCCCCTCCTCCCTCCCTCCCCCCTTTTTTTCTTTAGCTAGGATACCCAAGTTTGTTTTTTTTTTTTTTGTTTTTTTCTTAAGTGGTTTGGTTATAATACCGTAAGCATTGCACTTGGCCATATCGTAAACGCAACTATTTTGATAACTTAAAAAAAATCATTTCTGTCTTTCTGTCTTTCTTTCTGTTATTTGGGATTTGACTGTGAACCACAATGTGTCCAGGTCACATGTTTACCGGTAGCTATAGCTACGTGTGCAGTAACCCTGACGACCAGAAGAACGTGAACCTAGCTCACGTGCATGTGACACGCCGCACGTGCATGTTCAGCTACGAGACCTACGTCGCCATCTTGTTTATCTCCATCTTCGTCATGGTCTCTCTGGTCGTCGTTTCTCTTATCTACAGGTATGTACACTTGACCCCGGTGACATAATTATGACTCTCAATCACATATGCATAAGTACCAACGGTCTTTGTTTTTAGTATTTGTGTATACTGTATCTGTAATATCTAGAATTCTACAGGTGATACCTACTCACTGCTAGAAGCAGATGCAGTGCTCTTCGCCTCGCATTTCGGCTTCTGTTGGTTCACTGCCAGCATGTATGAGATCGAGGCTGTACGTGTGTGAGTGGTACGATGCTTTACAGTTCCACGTCACTAACAGCTTCCGGGGCATTCCGCTGATTATAGTGCAGACTGTGGCCTCGGGGCTTATCGAGTGGAGTCGTCTATTGAACCATCAAGTGTAGTCTTTCTCATCATAAACCACTCAGTATGTCATGACTGATATAATCCAAATTTTCGTGCTCTGTTTTTTGACAAATTTTGGACACAAAGCATTCATACCTCACTCACTGAAAACTTGCTTCGGCGAGTGGTGTAAATATGCATACTATTGTTTCACACATCGATTATGTCCAATATTTGGTGACGTCAGGTTCCGGTGGCGCTTACGGTTCCTGCTGTATACGCTGCAACACCGCCTGAGCAGGGACCGACCCTCGGGCCCGGCCCCACCCCCCAAGTATGACGTCTTCGTATCCTACGACAGTAAGGACAACGACTGGGTGTTACGAGAACTGAGATCGGAGCTTGAGGACCGCCGTGGATTGAGGCTTTGTTTGCACGAACGGGACTTTACACCAGGTGACGTGTACCGTAAACGTATTTGTGGGCTTGTTTACATTCTTGATATCATACGCAGGGTAGTCATTTGTACATAAAGTAGTGCATAGCAGCAGTAGGCTTTCACTGCTTCGTCCTCCAGCCCTGCAAAGCCGTGAGCGTCTCAGAAAAGACTTGGAATAACACTGTATTTTCTTTTACAAAGGAAATCATACAGTGGCAGTCACTGTTGCTGAAATAAACACTTTTGTGTATATTTGGCGATAGGGTAAATGCCGCCAACTATATCCGCGACAAAAGGGGCAGTCGGTGGTGTAGCGGTTAAGAATTTGACACCAATATAAGAGGTCAGGTTCGAGTCTCACTCGGAGAAGAGAATGTTTCCTTCTGGAATGTGGCACCGCACATTCGAGCCGATCGTCTGGGATTCTTTCCGGGTATTCCGGCTTTCTCCCCCGCTGCTTTGGAAATGTCAAGCCCACAAAATGTAACTTAACAAAACTTAAATTGCTGAACTAACCATTCTCAACACGTGATTGTAATGTGTTCATGTCCAGTGTGTAAGAGAATGCGTGTGATTCAAGTGAGCGTGCGTGTCATGTTGGGTTCAGTTCGCGGCCCTTTGAGCCATTTCAGAAAACAACAACAACAACAAACCCTGGGTGAATCGTGTACACAGTACATTATTATAATTAACATTATTATTACGGCGAGTACCATGTGGCCATGACCTGGTTCACGGCGGACACTCTTCAGAGCTGTCCAACGGTGATCATGTCAACCACACCAATCCCATCCTCATCTTCATCACCAGAATCCTTATCAGCGTCGTGCATTTGTTAATGCGGTTGTCTATTTCCACAGGTCGCTATATCAGCGATAACATCATCGAAAAGATGCAAGAGAGCGGCACCATTTTGCCCGTCCTGTCCAACGCCTTCCTCAAGAGTGAGTGGTGTCGCTTCGAGCTGTTTGTTGCCGTCAAGAGTGGACTCGCGCATGCGCAGAGACGAGTTCCGCTGGTGCCCTTACTTCTGGAAAACCTGGATCGGTCGGCAGTTGACAGTTTCGTGAGTGCCCTGCTCAATACGACCACCTACCTGGCATGGCCGCAAGCAGGGGGTGAGGAGGAACGGGGGAGGTTCTGGGGCACGCTGTGCGAGGTTCTAGCCAAGAACACAGGGAGAGAACTCCGCCAGTTCCCGCCCGAAAGACATTCTCGATGATCGGCCCTGCTATATCCTGTAACTAGTATTATATAATGAGGCTCGGTAAATTTCCATGATTCATAATTATGTATATTGTTAGATGTTGTGTATCCTTGTCCATGCCACACGTGAATTCCCTCTAGCAAGAGTTTTGTGTTGTTGTATTACGCGGCATTACTGGTCTTGTCCATTCAATACTGTCATTGCTCCCCCCCCCCCCCCCCCCCAAGTTGATAAAACTGATCTCGTAGATCTTTGTACAGCGTTAACTGCCAAGTATGCACCACGCGAAAAGGCATGCAGGAAATTGCCGCTCTGTTTCTCTACTACTTTTACTTAAACTGAGAAATCATAGTTAACTCACTCAAAATCTGCACTTGCGAGTGGTGTAAATAGGGCTTACATGATTAGTTCAAGTGGCAGTAGCTACCGAGCCTCTGCTCTTCCCTCGCTTAATCCCCCCCCCCCTTCCTCCTCCCCCTCCCCCTTCCCCCGGGAAAAATTTCTTTTCTTATGCCAGTGCATAAGCAGCAGATCTGAATGAGGCGATTATTTCATCAGTTCCGTTTATCTGAGCGCCTTTCTGTAAACAGGGCGTCCCATTGTAAGGCCCACAAAGTTATAGATTTGAATAGGTTCCTATGTTGCCGGTTCGAAGTTCAGTGAGGGTCGTTCAATGTAATCAGGACTTGATGTTAAATTAAATTACAGTCTTTAAATTCAACAAGCATTCTTGCGTAGAGTTACACATTCATTTTTCTAATCCTGAGTGACGTTATATGAAATGGCTATGATGCCACTTTACAGTCAGTAAATCTTTCTCATAATGGCACTACTGTGTGCCTGGACACTTTTCACTTGGCCGCTTTAACGCTGTCTACCCAGCAAACGACAAAGAATATTGGTTTACTCACTCATCGGCTGAAATGTGGCATCTTGCCCAGGTGTCAGAAGCGTAGAAATCACGACCATCAGACACGGTAAAAAGCTCACGTTCCCTATGCCCTATGATGTAACCTCTAAGGAGGAAGTAGATAGGTTCTTAAATGCATCTGGATTTCAAAAGCATATATACCGTGTCAGGCATAATTATACTGGGTTACACATGCACACACGGTTTCACACACACACACACACACACACACACACACACACACACACACACACACACACACACACACACACACACACGCACGCACGCACGCACGCACGCACGCACACACACACACACACACGCACGCACGCACGCACGCACGCACGCAGTGTTTTTTTTTGACAGCACCATTCACCCACACAGTGACACATGTATTTCATTTTGACACGAGCTTGGTAGCAACGGTTGTGTACAAACGATGAAATAGAATGCAGACGGCCATAACAAGTGTGAAATAAATGGACTTTTTCTGTTTGTTATGTTGTAGTTGTTACTTTCAAAAACCGGGCGGTGGGTGGGGGAGGTGTGGGGCTGTGTGTATGCGGGCGTGCGTCGCTATAGTTGTGTGCACGCCTGAACTGAAATCACCACTTATGACTCTGACTTATTTCCAAAAGACACACATGCAGTGAACACAGACACGCGTCGTCTTCAATGGACGACTCCACTCCTGTCAGTCAAAAGGGTTGAGCCCCCAAAATTCAGCCAATCGCGCCCCGCGGCATAATGAGCACAACACATGGCATTGTCTGGCACACGTTTTGCCAGACGTTAGGCAACGAGGGCAGCACATGTAGTGTGATATGACTGAGACGTGGAAAGAAAGCAGTAAATCCATTGTCGTCATTTGAGGAAAAACACCATAAGGCCAATCCCTTTCATCTTGAAATCACCCGCTTTTCCCATACAATGACGCCACGGACGTACAATATTTTGCCAATAATTAATACACGGCAGAGTAAAGAGACGGGGCTTTGGCCTAGCGGGGTGACGAGTGGAGTCGTCTATTGAGAATGCCGAAAAAATTAATAGGTTGTGTGACTAGAGTTTCTTAACCCGACTATACAAACTACACGACTTTTCTTCTTCCTGGTTGCGCCTTGGATCAAAACACACTGTTGACAGAACGGGTAAAATGGCGAGAGGCGGGTGGTTGTCGTTGTTACTTACAGTGGTATTTTCTGTTTTACTGACACTATGTTGTGGACAGTTTCAACAAATCGGTAAGTGGAAACTGCAAAAAACAATTCAGTGCTTAATATTACAACGTGCGCCTCAAAAATACAACACAGCGGTGAAATCTTTGATGAATATGTGAAATCTTTGATGAATATGTAAAATCTTTGATGAATATGTGAACTATTTACTGATCATGTTTCTAAAAAACAACAACAACAACAAAACAAAACCCACGTCATTGTGCATATTCTCGCACTCATACCACAAGATACTATAAGATTACAACAAATATCCTACACATAGCAGCTGAATCAAAGGTAAGAATACAGTAATTGACCTGGCCAAAAGCTAGCCGGAAATGACGTGTTTCTTAAACCAGACCTAAAAACGATTAATATCTACCAAGTCCCTCAGACCGACAGGGAGTCAGTTCCAGAGTGATGGGGCAACGAAGCTAAACGCGCGTCCGCCTACTGTCATGTAAGGAACTTTGTGATAATAAAAAGTCTGAGTCCCAAGTCTGCATATATATTTGCCTCAATGCACCTGAACAGAGAGTTTGTGACGTTTGTATAACTTTCATATGACTGTGTGCAGTGTGTATCCTATTGGGCGATGGGCTCTACTTTTGTCCTGACGGATTAATTGTTATTATCTAGGATCGGTGACCCACTGTCCAAACTGAATCTTCTCAGACTTTTATAAAACTTCAGTATGGACTCTCGGTTGGCTCGCAGTTACAGTCTTTCGGAGAATAGGTTCATTTATCAGCAATCCAGCCTCTCATCTACATCGAATCAGATCCAGTTTTTACGTTCAACAGCATTAGTCTTCACCAACACGCTAAGCGTCGTACCGATGTATTTCGTTCCGTGCAGAAAGAGCACTGAGGATTATGTAAACGCTATTCTTTGTGTACAGCGACATGTTGCCCTTGTACAGCTAGGCCTTTTTTTGCGACAGCGCCATGCATAAACGAATGGCCTAATAGTCGCTGGAAGTAAAGCGTATACAGTGACGAAGCACTCGCTGAACGTGTTCAAAAGCAAAATTGAACGGGTCAGAATGATCATTTCGAGCAGTCAAGTTGCCATGACGTTAAACCTAACGACATATTTTTTTCTTTGTGCATGTCAAGGGCACAGTTTTTACCTTCTGTCGTAAAAATAATTTTACAGGTTAAGTGAAGAGCGCAGTCACCCCCCCCCCCTACACACACACACACACACACACACACACACACACACACACACACACACACACACACACACACACACACACAAGATACCATTTCTTATTGAAAATGTAATCCAGTTCACTGTGAAGGACGACCAGACGATCAGCTAGTAACCACCTGAACACCGAGTTGAGTAACATACGTAACGCATAAAACGTAACACGTGAATCGATTATTTCCCATCGTGAGTGGTGGTGGTGTTATTGTTTTGGTTTTGTTGTAGTGCGTTTGTTGTTACTAAAAACAAACGCACTACAACAAAACCAAACCAATAATTACTACACTCATGTTGGTCTGCTGCGTTTTTTTCTCGGTGCAGATCTGACCTCTCCGAATACCCGCTGCAACATGAGTTCGCTATACACAGGCGAAGAGGGCACATCACTAGACTGTCGTGGGGCCATCAACGGTAATATCGGGACGACGTGGATACCAAAGGAGAACCCAGATGCCAACTGTCTGTACACTGCCAGATATGATCGTTCCCCTTCCTGGCAGGTGGACCTGGGACAACCCCGCAACATTCACAGAATTATCATTTACTCTGACGGTGAGTAATTATTGCGGAAACAAAGTGAGCTAAGTGAATATTCATAATATTTAATATTCATACGACAGTATCTATAGCAATAAAGGCAAAGGCATGTCGTCGATAACTTGGGCATACATGCATAATTCCTCATTTATACCTCCGGCATCTAATTCATTTCTATTGTACACAAATGTACATAATCGTATCGAAATATCTGCATATCTCTTTCTGTCAACTCCCTTCAACTAGAGGACACCCTCTCCATTCCCTTCTCTGACTCTGCCAAAAATCTTGGGGTAACACTTGACAGCACCCTGACCATGAAAAAGCACATTGCCCAGATCTCACTGTCCTGCCATTTCCAACTCCGCCGAATTTCCTCTGTCCGCAAGTACCTCTCCACCGATGCAACAGCCAAACTGGTCACTTCACTCATTCTGTCCCGTTTTGACTACTGTAACTCTCTGCTGGCTGGTCTCCCTGCTTCATCCATTCTCCCGCTTCAGCGCATCCAGAACATTGCTGCTCGCCTTGTCCTTCACTTGAAAAAGTCCAGCCACATCTCTCGTGCACTCTGCTCTCTGCACTGGCTTCCACTCTCTCAAAGAATTAAATACAAGATCTGCACCCTCTGCTACAAGTGCATCCATAACTCGGCCCCATCCTACCTGTCTGATTTGTTGGAACTCTACACTCCGTCACGTTCCCTCCGGTCTTCATCCGATACCCTGATATTCAGAATCCCACGCACTAAACTTTCTTCTGTTGGCTCTCGAGCCTTCTCCTACGCTGGTCCAAAAGCTTGGAATTCTCTGCCTCTTTCGCTCCGCCAGTCAACCTCCCTCGAAACCTTCAAAACAAATCTAAAAACCTACCTGTTTTCATCTCAAAGCTCCGTCTAACCTCCCTCCGTCTTTCTCCATCTCCTTATTAAGTACCATACATGCAGTTACCCTGGCCCTGAACCTTCACGTCTATCTGTCTATTTACCTGTACTCTAAGCGCTTCGAACTACCTTCCATGTAGATTAAGCGCTATATAAATAAATTATTATTATTATTTAACCATAAAAATAAATGTGTAATTACTCGGATAGTTATTTCAGTATGAGAAAATGGGGAAGTAACGTATACTGAATTCAATTTGAAATTGGCCTTGTATACGACATTCTTGATCAACTGTACTTGTACCTGTTAACATGTAAGCAATTTCTTGTATAGTTGTTGGTAAGATCCACATGCAGCTTGTCGAAGTCACAGTGGACGGACGTCACATCTACACATTTTGTAATGACATAAGCTGTATCGACATCCCACACATAATCACCGGCAATTTGCCAGTCAGGGGTCAGCTCGTCGAACTTACCAGGCGAGAAAGATACCTGCCAATGTGTGAACTTCAAGTTGAGGGTGAGTCTGTGTGTGTGTGTGTGTGTGTGTGTGTGTGTGTGTGTGTGTGTGTGTGTGTGTGTGTGTGTGTGTGTGCGTGCGTGTGCGCGCGACTCTGTGTGTGTGTGTGTGTGTGTGTGTGTGTGTGTGTGTGTGTGTGTGTGTGTGTGTGTGCGCGCGCGACTGTGTGTGTGTGTGTGTGTGATGAACTTACTCAAGTTACTGTTGTCTTTTATTTGTCAGGCTGTGCACGAGACCTGTACGGTGCAGGTTGTACACAAGTTTGCAGTCCTCGCTGTGCGGATGATGGAGTGACGACAACTTGTGATCCGATCACTGGAAATTGTCGTGGTAGAGTATACCTGCCTTGTTATATTGTTGTACAGCAATGTCGTGTTTGGCGGATCTACGTGCTTACATAGATCAGCTTGTGGTTGCCCGCATTTTAAAACAACAACAAAAACAACCCCATCACACAAAAAAAACCAAAACCACCACCAACAACAACAACAACAAAACCAAACCAACACAAACTAGTGACTTTAAGACATTTTTCCTTCCTCATTACTACTTTTTTTTTTTCCTTTACGCGATTTTGATCCCACGCCAAAACATTCGTACACTGCAGGTATTAAAGCATTTATCCTCAAGAATATTCTGTATTCTGTTCATCTGTATTATGTCTTACTCCTGAGCCTGCCAGTCTGGTTGGTGGGGTGACAGATGTGAGAAAGTGTGTTCAACACTGTGTGATGGTTCTTGTGAGAGAGACAATGGAGACAGATGTCTAAGCTGTAAGGGTCACTTCGTTCCTCCACTTTGCACTGGTGAGTACTAAATAGTAAGTCATGTCTGCATAGTGCAATCTTTCAGATGACATTTTTGTCGAAATATGTAAAAGATTCGAATTTGTTCCTTAAAAGCGTCCTTGAAAGACGCCTATATCACAAATTACCATGTATCCCAGATTACTTGGCTTCACAAGGAACTTGGATCCGTTGCACCCCCCCCCCCCCCCACGACTCCTCCCACCTCCCCTCCGTCTCCCCCGACCCCTCTTGCCTCTCCTCCCTCCCTTCCCCCTCCACCCCTCAAATAAAAACAGCGCAACAGAACTTTGGGCCGTATTCGATCATCCCACTATCATCGTTAATATTTCCTGTGTTAACCCTAAGGATGCCGACCAGGATTTCATGGTACAGAGTGTGAAGCTCCGTGTGGGAACGGATGTATCAACAAAACCTGCAACAGACAAAATGGTGCCTGTTCCTGTGAGTTTCTGTGGGCTCCTCCAACTTGCACAGGTAAAGATTTAAACAATAAGTTCTGGACTAATGTTCACGACTATTCTAATATAAATGTAAGGTGGGCAAACTATGGGCGGGTACTGTTGTGAGCTCCTTAGATCCTGTGTAATTTGTCTGTGTCATTTTATCAAAGTCAGTCTGGTGATTTCACCATAATGATCAGGGCAGGGATGTCTGTCAATCCTTCAGACAATAGACCGGGTGGGCGGGTGGGTGTTTGAGAGTTGAACGTCCTTTTCCACTAAGTAAGTGAGATATCAAAGCCGGGGCAATGAGAAAAAGGCCAGCTCAAATAATATTATGTGGCCCCAGCCGGGATTTGAACTCACGACCCCGAGCATTGAGAGTTCAACGCTCTACCGTTCGGCTATCCGGGCTCCCCGACAATGGACGGGTGGGTGGATGGGTGTTTGGGGTTTTAAGGTCCTTTTCCACCACATACGGGTGATATCAAAGACGGGGCAACGATGAAAAAGCCAGCACAAATATTTGGCCCCAGCCGGGATCGAACTC
Source organism: Batillaria attramentaria (assembly GCA_018292915.2). Lineage (NCBI taxonomy): Eukaryota > Metazoa > Mollusca > Gastropoda > Batillariidae > Batillaria > Batillaria attramentaria. The sequence goes on from JACVVK020000091.1 coordinate 1,346,938, forward strand.
ACGACCCGAGCATTAGAAGTCCAGCGCTCTACCATTCGACCACTCCGGCTCCCCACAATGGACGGGAAATCAGTGGACTGTGTGTGTCTGCGGATACTTGAGGCTCAGGAACTTACCGCTACCCGACATTTTCTACTTGTTGTTGAAAGTTGTCAGTATGCTTTTTTTCTTCCAGGTTGCCAGGACGGTTATTACGGAACAGTGTGGTGTAGACCTTGTGGTCACTGTAGTAACAACACCGTCTGTGATAATAACAACGGACACTGTCCTGATGGATGTGATGACGGTTATGGCGGAGATCTGTGTGACGGTAATCATTCTCTCTCTCTCTCTCTCTCTCAAGTTTCGTGTATGTTTGAATGCTAAATTTTGAATTTTTTCTTCTTCATTTTTCAAAAGGTAAGTTTGAAAGTATTATTGGTCGCAATACCCAAACTTCCTCCGTTTTCAAATAAAGTGATCTGTGTGTTGCCATTTTCACAGACCTTTGGTATGTTGACAGTGGTGTCCAGTGGAAGTTCTGACACACAAGATACTGTCGGTCCAGTCGTCGGCAGCGTGGTGGGTACTGGAGTGCTAATTGCGGTCTCCGTCCTGATAGCGGCTGTCATCATTAGGTACACTATACAAGCCAGTCTCTTGTTTATTTGCTCGTTTGTTGTTGTGCGCCAACAGGGTGGGTGGGTGTTTGGGGGTTTAACGTCCTTTTCCACCACATACGGGTGATATCAAAGACGGGGCAACGATGAAAGAGCAAGCACAAATATTTGGCCCCAGCCGGGATACGAACTCACGACCCGAGCATTAGAAGTCCAACGCTCTACCATTCGGCCACCCCGGCTGCCTTGTTCGCCAACAGAAGACAATGTACGTAGTACGTGTTTGCAAAGCATTGTATTAGTAATAGAATCACACTTTGTTACTGTTTCATATTAATCTGGTTTTCAGTTGTCTGTAATTATTCTTTAGAAGTAGTGGTAAGGGAGATCATCCGGTTTTAAACTTACCCCTAGTGACACTGACGTTATGCGCCCTTGGCGAATAAAATCATGGCTGACATCACTGCACACCTCGTGGTCTTTGTGTAAGAATGGAAAGCAGCGCAGGCAAGACATGGCTATTCTGTTCATTGTTTTCTTTCAGGAAACGAAGATCACATGACGCTCCAAGTCCAGATGAATCAAGCGAACAGAGAACAGAAGGTAAATGAGAACTCTCCTATTATGATTTTTTTTTTTTTTTTTTGGGGGGGGGGGGGGGGGCATTCACGTACTGGGCAAAACGTTAGACGTCAGAAAGTAAACTGTTATTTACTATTACTCAAAGACTCTTAAGACACGGGGCCTCATGACTTGACATGCTTTTAATACATGTAACTGATTTTTTTTTTCTACAGTACAAATTTCACACGAGGAGCCCAGGCCTGTTGTGGATACGGAAGGAAACAAACCAGAAACATCAGATCCCGAATCAAACTACAGCCATCTGGAGAACTACGAAACACCGGAAGACATCAGACCCTACAGCGTGCTGCAGCAAGGTGGCAGCCACCCCACAAACGTCAACACCCTGGGTGACAATGAGGCCGTCGTCTGTCATGATACTACAGACGACAAGGCGTATGAGAACGTCGAGAAGCAGTGAAATATTCTTCGCGAGTCAACACACAAGAAGCTGAATCTGAAGGGGGGGGGGGGGGGGGGGGGGGGAGGGGGGCGTGTGTGTGTGTGTGTGTGTTTGTGTGTGTGTGTGTGTGTGTGTGTGTGGGGGGGGGGGGGGTAGAAATTCTGAGTTTATCCGAGTCGGATATGCTTCCTTATTCATGTGGAGCCGACGCCGACAAGTGGGTGACAGATATCTTTCTCTGTACTTTTCATCGTTTCATGCCCGAAATTGTGTGCATACTTGCTTTTTTTTTTCTTTTTAAATTATTGATCCATGGGTAATTATGGGGGGTATATTTGACTGGGATAAGCTCAGAATTTCTACCCCACCCACTTTCCCTCGTTGTTGGTTTGTTGGGTTTTTTTTTCGGAGGGGGAGGGGGGGGGGACTATATTTTGCGCCCCCTAATAACCAGATACCTTTCGTTGGCACAGCAAGTTCACTTTTTATGTCCAAAATTCAAATCATGACAGTGTGTGTACCATAATTTTGTCTGTTAAGACATATACATAGTCATGTCTTAATTATATGACCGCGTACTTGATTAATACACTGTACTATGTGTTTATGTACATGCGGCCATGGTGTGTGTGTGTGTGTGTGTGTGTGTGTGTGTGTGTGTGTGTGTGTGTGTGTGAGTGTGTGAGAGAGAGAGAGAGTTTCATTTTGCTTTGTTGATGCTTATTCTTCCATTTTTTCTTTTTTTTATTATTTCGGTACATTTTGTTTAACTTTCTCTTTTTGATAAGATTTTTTTTTCCATTCTCTTTTACGATAGTGTAACAACGGCAAGTTTAAAGATGGTATTGTACATCTACAACCTTTACGCCTATAACTTTTTCCCGTTGTAAAATAAAGGATTGTTATCATTATCACTATCGTTATTGTGGATGGTTATGACGGTGGACGTAGCCTCAGGCTGAGTTTGATAGTCGCCATCCAAACCACCAACCAAATCGTCTCTTGCACCAACTGTGGATACACGCGCCAATCAGGATTCACTTTACAACAGGGTCACAATTCAAGCAAGCAGGACACAGGGTGTGTACCAAATACGCAGCGTAAGCCATTAATAATATTAGATACTAGTTCCGGGTTTACTGTACTCATTTCTTTAGGGTGAATACACCCGGCTCTTATTTATTTTATTTTATTTTTTGAAAGCTGTAACTGTTTGAGGAAGCCGTGAAACTTACTCACTCGCGTAATTTATCGAGTTAAAACTTTGATTCTGGTGTCTTTAAGTGGCACACGTGCATTTTATTGAAGAATAAGGAGCAGCTGAAACAAACACAACCCCAGAAAGTGAAGTTTCCTGCGTTTGGAGATACAAAAATGTTTCAGTTTGAGTCAGCCAAATTCAAAATGGGTTTCCTGCAGCCGATAGCAAAAGTGATGATCAACGGACAGAAGTGTTTTCAGTCTCTGAACAGATTACGTCGTCGCAATAGACGACTCCACTCGGCAAGCCCCGAGGCAAAGCCCCGCCCCTTTACTCTGCCGTGTATTAGCAAAACACAGTGCGTCCATGACGTCATTGTATGGGAAAAGGGGGTAAGTTCAATATGAAACAGATTGACGTAATGGTCTTTATTTGCTCAAATGACGACAATGGACCTACTGATTTCTTTCCATGTTTTAGTCATATCAAACTACATATACTTCCCTTGTTGTAGTGTCTGGCAAAATGTTTGCTAGACCATGCCATGTGTTGTGCTGATTACCGATTGGCTGAATTCTGGGGGCTCGACCCTTTTGGTCGACAGGAGTGGAGTCGTCCATTACAGCCGTTTAACACTTCATAACTCCTTCCTTCTGCCGAACACAATTATACACGACTGTTTCAAACATAATGCTGAAACTCTGGTATAGAATTATCAAAGCACCTTTGAGCCCGATGCAATCGCCTTATAACTCTCACGACACAGATCTTCAAATAGCAGCGACAGGCGTTAGCAGCACGCCGCTTTTGTGAAGACTTTGAATGGTTTGACCTGAATAGCTTTAATCATTTAATAGGCGTCTGCGTCAATTGAAATACTCTCTGCGTGCACAGCTACAGGGGCGCCGGAACCGGGGGGGCAGCTGCCCCCCCTGTACCCAAGCAGGGGGGGCAAGAGTATCTTTTTGCCCCCCCCCCCCCCCTGGAAAATCAGGTGACTATGGCAAGAGGGGGGGGGGGGGCAAAGCCATGGTCTTGCCCCCCCCCTTCCCCTACCCCCCTCCCCCTACCCCTCTTTCTGCTCTCTCCCTTATCCCACCCAACAGAGAACTTAGCCGTTGCACGAAATATCAAAACGACTTGGCAGAAAGTCGTCTGATAATCACTCCACCCCCCCCCCCCCCCCCCCCCCCGCTTTTCACTTTCTTTGGGCAATATCCTTCCTTTCAGTGGTTCCCTGGTTCGTAAAGGTTTTTTGTCTGCGCAGCATCTGATCCCCCCCCCCCCCCCCCCCCCCCCGCTTTTCACTTTCTCCGGGCAACGTCCTTCCTTTCACTGGCTCTGGCGTTCCCCCCTCTGAGATTCTGCCCCCCCTCCCCCCAACATCTTCCGGCGCCCCTGAGCTAGTCTAATATTTTAAGCCACCAAAACAAACAACTCGGCTTTTCCTCTTCCTCATTGCTTGTGTGATCAGAACGAGAGCGTATAATTTTATTCACAGCTTGACAAACAGTATGGCGAGCGACAGGTGCTGGTCGTTGTTATTATCAGCGATAATTTCTGCTTTACTGACGCCATGCTGTGGACAGCAGTTTCAACAAATCGGTAAGTGAAGAACTGCAAACAAGCTCGTCTAAGAGGATGATAAAGTCGTTAAAACGCATGAATCTGTGTGTTACCGACTCGTACTTGAACCTTGACTCATACGTCAAAATTAATCCTTGTTGGTGATACACATAATTGATTCACGTATTCAAAATATATAGTACGGACAATCTCAGTAACATTTGACAAAAAGTAATATGTATGTTTGACCTAATCAATAAGCTTGGCACTGCAAGGGTGGGTGGGTGTTTGGGGGTTTAACGTCCTTTTCCACCACATAGGGTGATATCAAAGACGGGGCAACGATGAAAAAGCCAGCACAAATGTTTGGCCCCAGCCGGGATCAAACTCACGACCCGAGCATTAGAAGTCCAACGCTCTACCATTCGACCACCCCGGCTCCCCGCTTGGTACTGCAAGTTTTCAACTGAGCACAACACAAAATATACCACAGGGTTTCGTCCCCCTGGTTGGTGTAACACCAAAAACTTAATCCCACGACTGATTTACTTCGAGGGGGTACTTTCGTCATACGAGGGCTTTACTCCGGAGTAAAACTTTCATAGGATTTTTTTTTTTTTAAAACTCAGAGTAAATCCCTTGGGGGAGTAAGTTTGTCGCGTTACACCGGCCCTGCCTGGAATCGTCTGTCTCATTTCAGCGCTCGCACACAGCATTTCTCCAGTGCTTTTACTTCCGCTTCACGAGTACTGTCAGCACAGTGTGTGTGTGTGTGTGTGTGTGTGTGTGTGTGTGTGTGTGTGTGTGTGCGCACGGCCTGTGTGTGTGTGTGTGTGTGTGTGTGTGTGTGTGTGTGTGTGTGTGTGTGTGTGTGTGTGTGTGTGTGCACGGCCTGTGTGTGTGTGTGCACTGCCTCTGTGTGTGTGTGTGTGTGTGCACGGCCTGTGTGTGTGTGTGTGTGTGTGTGTGTGTGCACGGCCTGTGTGTGTGTGTGTGTGTGTGTGTGTGTGTGTGTGTGTGTGTGTGTGTGTGCACGGCCTCTGTGTGTGTGTGTGTGCGCGGCCTCTGTGTGTGTGTGCGCGTGCGTGTGTGTGCGCGTGCGCGTGTGTGCGCGTGTGCGTGTGGCCTGTGTGCGTGTGTGCGTGTGTGCGCGTGTGCGTGTGTGTGTGTGTGTGTGCGCGCACGTCCTCTGTGTGTGTGTGTGTGTGTGCACGTCCTCTGTGTGTGTGTGTGTGTGTGTGTGTGCACGTCCTCTGTGTGTGTGTGTGTGTGTGTGTGTGTGCACGTGTGTGTGTGTGTGTGTGTGTGTGCGCACGTGTGCGTGTGCGTGTGTGTGCGTGTGTGCGTGTGTGTGCGTGTGTGCGTGTGTGCGCACGGCCTGTGTGTGTGCGTGTGTGCGCACGGCCTGTGTGTGTGCGTGTGTGTGCACGGCCTGTGTGTGTGCGTGTGTGTGCACGGCCTGTGTGTGTGTGTGTGTGTGTGTGTGTGTGTGTGCACGGCCTGTGTGTGTGTGTGTGTGTGCACGGCCTGTGTGTGTGTGTGTGCACGGCCTGTGCGTGTGTGGGGGGGGGGGGGGAGGGGGGGTGGGGGTTTAACGTCATTTTCCACCACATAGGGTGATATCAAAGACGGGGCAACGATGAAAAAGCCAGCACAAATATTAATTTTGGCCCCAGCCGGGATCGAACTCACGACCCGAGCATTACAAGTCCAACGCTCTACCATTCGACCACCCCGGCTCCCCGAGAGAGAGAGAGAGAGAGAGAGAGAGAGAGCCGAATTTTCTCAGTGCTATACGCTCTGACGTGGAAATAATTATTACAAATCCGGGTTTGCTGAGTGTTACTCGTTTGAACGGAAATGTGGTCCAAAGTCTCCCTCTCAGTCCCTCGCTCTGTGTCTCTCCCTCTCAGTCCCTCGCTCTGTGTCTCTCGCAAAGATTCAACTCAGTAGAGGTGGATACAGGCGGTACAAATTTGTTTTATCTGCAATAATTTTGTATCATATGCTATCTAACAGTTAGGCCATTGCAACAATAATGTGGTGCACTTTACCTTGCGAGGGTAAACAGCTTTTGCATCAGAGAGCAGATTGTTACGTAGCTCATAAATTGTAACCCGTGACTCGTTTGTTGTGTTTTCTTTTGTTTGTTTGGGGGAGCCGGGGTGGCCGAATGGTAAAGCGTTGGACTTCTAATGCTCGGGTCGTGAGTTCGTATCCCGGCTGGGGCCAAATATTTGTGCTGGCTTTTTCATCGTTGCCCCGTCTTTGATATCACCCTATGTGGTGGAAACGGACGTTAAACCCCAAAACACCCTCCCCACCCACCCTTTTGTTTGTTTTGATCCTAGTTCATGTTCGTCTGCTGCGTTGTTCATTGTGTAGATCTGACCACACCGAACACCACATGCAACATGAGTTCGATTTTCTCAAGCCCAAATGCGGGCACGTCATTAGACTGTCATGGTGCCATCAACGGTAACAACAGTACACAGTGGATCACTAGTGGGAATCCAGGCGCCAACTGTCTGTACACTGCGACAGGTGACCGGCCCCCTTTCTGGCAGGTGGACCTGACACAGCCCCACAACATTCACAGAATTATCATTTACTCTCACGGTAATTCAGTAGAAATGTTAAATGAAGTGGACGGAGCGAGGTGAACGAACATGAGTTGAACTTGAGTTTGACGCTCTCATTGGTCAGCGTATTAAACATTACGAAGCGCGTCAGTGACAAATTGAGCCTTCATCGGGCTTCACTTCGATCACCTCGAAGTCAACAAACAGACAGTTCATAGATTTAACATTCCTCATAACATGTACATTTCCTACTGAATCGGTAAAAATTGATGGCAATAAATTTAATATTATAGATATATTTGAGGGTATTTACCTGTCAAATGTCTTAGATCAAGAACTCGGGTGTCCATTTTTGAACAATCTAGCCTGGTTTCTACTTATTCTATTAAAACTTGAGACAGTAATGAATACAAACTTGTGTGTTGTCGGTGGTCACTAGTACGGTTATTTTACATTTGGATGAGTACTTCTCAATCTGGATGCATTTTTTTTTTTGACAGCTGATGGAATTAACTACATGGAGAGAGCTAATGTCTCAGTTGACGGAAACCTCGTCTACACATTTTGTGATAGCCAGACCTGTATTGACAACCCACATACCATCACCCTCAGTCCGCCACACAGTGGTCACATCATCAAACTTACCAGACCCGAAATACAGTACCTGACACTTTGTGAGCTTCAAGTTGAGGGTAAGTGTGTGTGTGTGTGTGTGTGTGTGTGTGTGTGTGTGTGTGTGTGAGAGAGAGAGAGAGTTAGTTTAGTTTAGTCCTCTTTATTCCCTGGGGAACATAGGGCTGCAACCACACTCCGCCAGCGCACTCGGTTCTGGGACGCCCTCTTTAGTTCGGCCCACGTCGTTCCGGCGGCCTTGGCTTCAGCGTCCGTACTCCTCCGCCAGGTCTGCTTCGGTCGGCCCACTTTGCGCTTTCCCTGGGGGTTCCAATCAAGGGACTGCCTGGTGACATTTGATGTTGGCTTTCGCAAAGTGTGTCCGATCCATCCCCATTTTCCTTTTCTTGATCTCCTGCTCGATGGGGACCTGTCTTGTTCGCTCCCAGAAGTCTTGGTTGGTGATCACCAGTGGGTACCTGATGTTGAGAATGTTGCGGAGGCATCTGTTGATGAAGGTTTGCAGCCTGTGGGAGCCTGTCTTGGTGGTGCGCCATGTCTCCGAGCCATAGAGTAGGACCGACTTCACATTTGAGTTGAAGATCCGGATCTTGTTTCGCAGGGATAGGGCTGTGGATCTCCAGATGGGGCGCAGAGTGCGAAAGGCATGTCTGGCTTTGTTGGTGCGGCTCTTGATGTCTTCGTCCGTTCCTCCATCCTTGCTGACAACGCTGCCGAGGTAGATGAACTTGTCCACCTCTTTGATGTCTTCCTGGTGCAGCTGGATGGGGTCGTGCTGTTTGTGGTTGACTCTCATGACTTCGGTCTTGCTGATGTTGATCTTGAGGCCGGTCTTCTCAGCTTCTTTGGCGACTCTGTTCAGCTTCTCCTGCGCATCTTGTTGCTTGTGGGAGAGGAGGGCGATGTCGTCCGCGAAATCCAGGTCCTCGAGCTGTTTGCTGAAGGTCCACTGGATCCCTGTCCTCTTACCGTCGGTGGCTTGCCTCAAGACCCAGTCGACCACCATCAGGAAGATTGTGGGTGAGAGGATGCAGCCTTGACGAACGCCGGTCCGTACTGTGAATGGTTCTGTCAGTTTCCCGTCGTGGATTACCTGGCAGGTGGCATCTTCGTACAGCTGTCGGATGATGTTGACAAACTTTGGTGGAAAACCGTAGTGAGACATCAGCTTCCAGATGACCTCCCTGTCAACACTGTCGAACGCCTTCTGGAAGTCAACGAAGGTGCTGTACAGGGGGGTCTGCCACTCCAGGGACTGCTCGATGATGATCCTCATCGTGGCTATGTGATCAGTGCAGGATCGGTCGTTGCGGAATCCTGCCTGTTCCTCCCGGAGTGTCTTGTCCAGCGTGGTCTTCAGCCTCTCCAGGATGATCCTGGTGAGAACCTTCCCTGGTATGGACAGGAGCATGATGCCTCGCCAGTTGCTACAGGATGAGAGGTCCCCTTTCTTTGGCAGCTTTACCAGGTGTCCCTTCTTCCAGTCTTGTGGCACGCTCTCGCTCTCCCAGATCTTCCTCAGGAGCGGGTGCAGCATGTCGGTGGAGGGCTTCTGGTGGTATGCCGTCGGGGCCTGCTGCTTTGCCAGACTTGAGGGACTTGATGGCTTTGATGATCTCGGTCTTGGTAGGGGGGTTGGTGCTGATGTCGAGTAGCTGGGCTGCCAGTGGTATGTCTGGTGGGACTGGTGGTGGAGGCCTGTTGAGCGTTTCCTTGAAGTGTTCAGCCCACCTTGTCCTTTGGTCTTCCTCTTTGGTGATGATTTGTCCGTTCTTGTCTTTGACTGGTCTGGTGGGGTTGTTATTTTTCCCAGAGAGTGTCCTTGTTATTTCGTAGAGCCGTTTCATGTTCCGTTGTCCTGCTGCTGTTTCTGCTTCTTCTGTGAGGTCGTTGATGAAGTTCCTCTTGTCGTTCCTTGCGCTCCTCTTGACCTGCCGGTTGACGTCCCAGAGAGAGAGAGAGAGAGAGAGAGAGAGAGAGAGAGAGAGAGTTACCTGTACTTTTTTTTGTCAGGCTGTGCACCGAACAGGTATGGCGTAAGCTGTACCAAAGTCTGCAGTCCCAACTGTGTAGAAAATGGAGCAGCAACAAGTTGTGATTCCATCACTGGAACGTGTCTGAAAGGTAGAGTTGGCTGACTTTAAATTTATTGCTTTTGTTTACACTGAGCAGTATATTGTTGCATGTGGTATTTAATGATGATGATGATGATGGACATTTTTATCACTTATATTATTCTCGGTGAGCTCTAAGCGCCTGCAGAGCTAAAAACAACCATAAAATTCTAAAAGAACTATATGAAAGCAATACAGGAATCTAGCCTACACACAGATTAAGAACTGTCATTCACTCACCACTGGTGCTGAATGGAGAACAAGTGTTTTAACAGCTATTTTAACTCAATTTTTTACCAATAAGTTTGGGGTTGCGCACCAGTGGCATAACAAAAACAAAAAAAAATCATAATTTATTCAAGTCTGCATGGATTTGAATTTGGCTTAGTGGGTGTGTTGCACTTTGATTATACTCGTGTTTTGCTGCAATAAGGGCCGTTAAGGAACCATCAATCTTTGCTTTATTTTCGGATACAGAGCCAAAACCGAAGAGCGTCAAAAACGAGTCGGTACGAAATGTGTTAAATCTGGGGGCTAAGTGTCTTTGCGTGATACGTTAGAAAATCTTCATTCTTTACAAAGAACAATTAAACAGCCGCCGAGACATTTCTAGAACTCGTGGTTTTCTTTGAGCAGCACAAAGGCAGATTAACACATCGAGTTTTCCACGTGTTTGACTCTCTTTCGGTTTTGACACTGTATGCGAAAAACAGGCACGATTCACGGTCCCCTAACGGCTTTTATTGCAGCAAACACGAGTGTAGTCAAAGCCAAATTTAAAACCCATGCAGACATTAATTTTTCCTTTTTTAGTGCGGCCACTAGTGTACAACCGATACTTACTGGGTAGGAACTGGGTTAAAGCCTTATATCAGTTCCAGTCATTATTCTTTTTTTTCTTTTTTTTTTTCTATATGTTGTCTTCCTCATTTCTGTCCATGTATAACTTCCTCCCAAAACACGCGTGCCTTATGTAGAATCAAAGTTCTGTATTCCCGTAAATTGTCTGTTATCGTCTGGATATCTTATCAGCACATCTGCAGACTGATCACCTGTATCATTTTTGTCCCATGAGGCTGTAAGCCTGGATGGTGGGGCGACAAATGTGACAGAGACTGTTCACCGCAATGTGACGAACCTTGTGATGCGGGTACTGGACACTGCTTCACATGTAAGGGACAATTCGCTCCGCCACTCTGCACTGGTGAGTGCTAGTAAAATAAATCATGATAGCAACCTTTCAAGTTTCTGACAGCATTATGAAGTGAATATTTAAGAAATAACTGGCATGCTCAGTCCTGAATGATAGTGATTATAATACATGTGGCTTGTTCTCTCTCTCCGCCCCCCCCCCCCCCCCCACTCTGTGTGTGTGTGTGTGTGTGTGTGTGTGTGTGTGTGTGTGTGTGTGTGTGTAAAGCGAAACTCCTAAAACAAATAAATAGATAATTAGATAAATAATAATAATAATAATAATAATAAATGGGTATTTAAACGACGCCAGATTTTGTGGGGGATCTGTGGGTACAAACTGCAACATCTGACCGTCTTAACTTTGTTACTCACGCTTTGGAAGGATAAAACTTTGTCCCTACATTAACATCCTAAGTGAATATTTCGCGGTTCGCTCTGCTCCAGCTACGTTATCAAGAGAGCCATTGTTCTGCTTGTAAAGTAACTAGCATGTGTCACGTACAGTAGCCGATCATCAAATCATTGCCATCTCGTTACTATGTCTAAGGATGCCTTCCAGGATTTTACGGGACAAAGTGTGAAGCCCAGTGTGGGTATGGGTGTATCAATGAAACCTGCAACAAACAAAATGGCGTCTGTTCCTGTAAGGCTCTTTGGTCCCCTCCTACTTGCACAGGTGCTGATCGGATTTCAAGTTTAAACGTGAACTCATCGTAAAGATACAATGTTATATTCTGATAGTATGGATACGATCTGAACCTAAGAACTGCAGAGATCCTGCATAATTGTCATTATCGTTTTAGCAGATTCAGTCTGGTAAATTCATCACAATGATCACAATGATTTCTCTCAGCTCTACGGCCAATAGATTGGAGGACTATTAACATCAGTTAAGTTTGTGTGTTCGTGTATCTGACCGTCTGCTCACATGCGTGGTGGACAAGGGCGCTAAACTCTAAAGACCCACCCTACCCACCCACCCCACGTGGTGGAAAAAGAACATTAAACTCCTAAACACCCACCCCACCCGCCCACCCCACCCGTCTGCTCACACCTCAGGCTGAGCGACCTGACGCCACAACAACTTGTTGTTGTTATACTTGTTGTTTCTGTTTTGAAAATTGTATTTCTGTAGACGATACTGTGCTCAAGTTTGCTTTCTTTCAGAATGCCAGGACGGTTATTACGGAACAACAACGTGCAAACCTTGTGGTCGCTGTGGTAACAATGGTGTAACAACGGACATTGTCCTGGTGGATGTGCTGAAGGTTATGGCGGAGAGCTTTGTGACGGTAGGTATACTCTCTCTGTCGCGGTCTTTGTCTCTTTGTCACACACACACACACACACACACACACACACACACACACACACACACACACACACACACACACACACACACACACACACACACACACACACACACACACACACACACTCTCTCTCTCTCTCTCTCTCTGTTCCTCTGTCTGTCTGTGTCTGTCTGTCTGTCTGTCTGTCTGTGTCTGTCTCTGTCTCTGTCTGTCTGTCTGTCTGTCTGTCTGTCTCTCTCTCTCTCTGTGAAAATAAATATAAAAAAATCGTTGTGTGCGTGCGTGCGTGTGTGTGTGTGTATTTTCACAGACTTGTATTTTTTGGTATGTTGACAGTGAAGGCCACTGAAAATTCTGACACACAAGATGGCGCAACCATTGTCGGTGCAATCGTTGGCAGTGTGTTGGGAGCTGCGCTTCTGATTGGACTGTTCATCTTGTTAGCGGCTCTTATCATCCGGTAAACAATACAATCTATTTTTTGTGTTTGTTTGTTTGTTTGTTATACATCACCTTCGTGCAATGCAATGTACGTACCATATGATTCTGCTCATAAATCAAAGACAATGAAAACGATTTTCTTTTTGTTTAAATTTTCCCTTTTGCAATATTTTCATCCTGTGCAATCTTTTTTTTTTCTGCCAGGAAGCGAAGATCACGGGAAGTTCCAAGTTCAGGTGAAACAAATGGACGCAGAACAGAAGGTAACGTGGTCTTTACAGTTCTCTAATTATGATTTACTATAAGTGTATGCATTTGGTTTGTCTTCCTTGCACTAAGGCGGGTGGGTGGGTGGGTGTTTGGGAGTTTAACGTCCTTTTCCACCACATAAGGGTGATATCAAAGACGGGGCAACGAGAAAAAAGGCCAGCACAAATATTTGGCTCCTTGCACGAAGGCAAAATGCAGATGATAAATTGAATTCATGAACAGACTAAAGACTCCATCACTCGATACACCACTTTTAAGCTCATATTTGTCAGCATCTTTTTCTCCATTTTCTACAGTACAATTTTCACCCGACAACGCCGTACAAAGTGTCGCTACGGATGGAAACAAACCAGAAACCTCTGACCCCGACAGCAACTACGCCCGTCTGGAGAACTATGAAAACCCGGATGACATCAGACCCTACAGCATGTTACGGAACTGACCATGGACATAGCGCAAACATCAGCATCCAGGGTGACAAGGAGGCCGTCCTCTTTCACAATACTAGAACCACGGGCGACAAGACACGTATTTTAGAATAACTGTGTTCGTATTGAATAGAGGGAAAATGCCACTTGCAAACATCTAAGGTTGTTTGGCGAAAGAGCTGGTGCTCTGTTTGGGTATTGAAACTGTTTTCTCAACTTTACGGTACCTAGTATTTTAGAAATACGGTTTTCTTTGGCTGCACGATGTTTTTCTTGTAGGATCGCTGGGTTACGAATTGTAACGTAAATATATCCGTAAGTTTTCAACTAGACTAATAAAACTATATTGAGCAAACAGACAATAATGCCTAATGTCCAGGAAAAAAAAAAAAGATAAAACTTTGCCGATTTGCCAGCCTGACATTCAGTCGCTTTGTCGACACCAGTCCAGTCAGTCGCTTTGCTTTATGCTGTCACCTAGGCAATATTACGGCGACGCGAGGCTTCATGTTGGTCTGTTGTGTTATGTTTTGATATAAAGTGCTGCTTTGAAGCACGGAGTTAAACGCATTCAATGATTGTTTTTCTCACAACGTTGTTATATGCCAGACAAGTTGAAAGAGGCTTTAAGTTTGTTTAACGCGCCTTTTCTTTGTATTATGCCATCTTTGTAGAGCTTTGGTGCCACACAATGACATAATTATGTTGACTTGAAGTGAAGCTTTGCCAGGCAGCGATTGACAGCGACACCACCAAGGACGCATGGCTTTTGCTTGGCATTGGCTCAGTGCCATCATGTGAAAGTTTGTAATTGTGCAAGTATCTTTAGAATTGTTACACAACAGGACAACACCAAAACAGCCCCAAACGATCTGTGAGATTATCTGTGTCAGAAGACAGGCCGTAACAACTGGTGCTGCGAAACTACTCGCTATTGTAGTGTCGTTCACTGCATAAGGCGTCTCTCAACATTCTGTGCAGGACGTAAGCACTGAAATGACAAAATAAAAATAGATTTGTTTATACGTACTTCCCGTGACTTCCGCATTGAAATCCTGTCAGTTCAGTGCCGTATGTGTGTGTGCATGCGTACGTGCGTGCGTGCGTGCGCGTGTGTGTGCGTGTGATATGTATATGAATCATACTGAAAACTTTCCAGCCGAAATAGCTTGGTACATATTAGGAGTTGACAATTCATAGCCATTTCCAGATGGTTGTCTTAACATCTGTAAAACACACACACACACACACACACACACACACACACACACACACACACACACACACACACACACACAATGGGGAGTGGGGGTGGGGGAGAGTATATCGCAATGATATAGCGTTACGCATTTCTTTTTCCTACGTGCATGGTGTGTGACTGTTTTCCATTCCGCGTCCGCCACCGTATGAAATGAGATGTTTATCGTGTACACTTGGTGAGTGTGTCTACCCGAAGGCGAGAAAGGCCTCGTAGACGAGCCTGCACGGGGAATATGACTCGAATTGGCAATATCACCAAATTCTTGCCCACTGGTGTGTGTGTGTGACATAACCTCACTGTTGTCTTTTATTTGTCAGGCTGTGCACGAGACATGTACGGCGCCGATTGTACACAAGTCTGCAGTCCTCACTGTGCGGTTGGTGGAGTAACGACAACCTGTGATTCGATCACTGGAAATTGTCTTAATGGTAGAGTTTAATTACATCATGCTTTTGCCATACGGCTGTGTCATGTTTTGAGGTTCAGTTCTATAGCTGTACACGCTTTACACAGAACAGTTTGCTGTCGCACACATTTTTTAAAAACAGAATTCGTCACCGTAAAATAGTTTTACTTCCTCGATACTTCTAATTTCTTTTCATTCACTTCCCGATTTTTCCTCATGGCGTTTTGATCTTATCTGGATTTCCGAAACATTCATGCGCTGCTATTAGGATGACAATCATCTGTACGTAATTGTTGTCTCTAGTCACACTCCGTCTCTAGAATTTCACTTGTATTGTTTATTACCCTCGAGGCTGCCAAATGTGACGAAGAGTGTTCCTCGCAATGTGATGGACCTTGTGACATTGGCAACGGAGATTGTTTCAGCTGTAAGGGTCAGTTCACTCCTCCACTTTGCATTGGTGAGTATCAGTAAATCTGAAGCGCACACGTGAACAAGCCTTCACGCGATTTGATGGACTAAACGTGTGAAAATAGCCTTGTTTTGTCACTTGAATTAAAGTGATTGTAACAGTAAGTCATATGAAATTGCATGTGTGTGTGTGTGTGTGTGTGTGTGTGTGTGTGTGTGTGTGTGTGTGTGTGTGTGTGTGTGTGTGTGCGTGCGTGTGTGTGTGTGTGTGTGTGTGTGTGTGTGTGTGTGTGTGTGTGTGTGTGTGTGTGTGTGTGTGTGTGTGTGAGAGAGAGAGAGAGAGAGAGAGAGAGATTCAAAAAAAGGGAATGAGACCGCCGCATAATAATATATTCACAAAATCCGACCTATGTATCATTATAACTATATTCTAACAGAATGTGTTCCTGGATGGTATGGTGACCAGTGTGATCAGCAATGTAGTAAACACTGTCTGCCTGACGACAACGGGGAAATAACCTGCGGTCAGACCAATGGACGCTGTACTTCAGGTGACTCTCTGTCTGTCTGTCTGTCTAGAGGCGGGATAGCCGCATGGTAGAGCGTTGGACTCGCCACAAAATATTTGTGCTGGCATTTTTCTGGTTGCCCCGTCTTTGATATCACCCTTATGTGGTGGAAAAGGACGTTAAAGTCCAAAACACCCACCACACCTTGTCTGTCTGTCTGTCTGTCTGTCTGTCTGCCTGTCTATCTCTTTCTCTTTCTCGACACTTGCTTGCATAGATCCGTAGGTGAAAAGACAAGACAAGTGTGTCATGCGTATGCTGTAAATACTGTCTTGATAATTATTGCGAAAGGCCTCGCCAGATGCAAACGAATATGAGTTTGTGACAGACGGTCGTTCAAGACGAGGTAGAAAACATCAAACTTTCTAAAGGTCGTAACTGCAATGAGTGTGCATGCTGACAATTACATGGTTTATGGCCTACAACTGTACATGAAAATATAGTACAGCGCATAAGTTTGGCGGAATACCTAGACCATGTTTGTTTCAAGAGTTTGATGTCACCGGTCCTCACTTACAGTCGTAATTTTGTGCGTGCGTTTTATCATTGTGTTTATTTTTAGGATGCCGGTCAGGATTTTACGGGACACAGTGTGAAGCTCAGTGTGGGTACGGGTGTATCACCAACACCTGCGACAGACAAAATGGCGCCTGTTCCTGTGATGCGCTTTGGTCTCCTACAAACTGCGCAGGTAAAACATTTCACGATTTGTGGGCTAACGATAGTGACACTAACTGTACTGCTTTCAACAAAATGTGAACATCGGGCAGGCAAAGTATACGCGGTGCGTGCGCTGGAAACACATCCACTGTACAGTACTGTCGCACAGATCATTTGACGAAACTGGCCAGTAATGTTTGTCACAATGGTCAAACTGCTGACTGCCAAGTCCTTCAGTCAGTTATTGACTAAAAAGATCGCTGAAGGCTGTTTTTGAGGGTGGGGGGATTTCCATAACTCGACGGGTATTTTTGTTATTGTTTGTTTGTTTGTTCATTCAAGTCCAGACTCACGCTGAAATCTCTCTTCCTAGCGGGTCGAGACGGTTATTACGGAACAGAGACCTGCAAACCTTATGTTTGCTGTTGTTCTTGTTGTTGACGACCTGTCTGTAGATTTTATTAAATCCGAGACTCATGAACTCATGACTCATGCTGGAATCTTTAATACAGAATGTCGTGACGGTTATTACGGAGCAGAGACGTGCAGACCTTGTGGTCACTGTACTAACAACACCGTCTGTGATAATAATGACGGACACTGTCCTGATGGATGTGATGACGGTTATGGCGGAGATCTGTGTGACGGTAAGTATACTCTCTCTCTCTCTCTCTCTCTGGGGAGCCGGGATGGCCGAATGGTAGAGCGTTGGACTTTCAATGCTCGGGTCGTTAGTTCGTATCCCGGCTGGGCCAAATATTTGTGCTGACTTTTTCATCGTTGCCCCGTCTTTGATATCACCCGTATGTGGTGGAAAAGGACGTTAAACCCCCCAAACACCCACCCACCCTCTCTCTCTCCCTCCGTACACAGGTCTCTCAGATTAATGCGACTCTTCAACACAGTGTAGTTGGTGCAACCCTACGGATCCTTGGGAACAATGATCGAATGAGTTCAGCAGACTCTAAGCTTCATTTAGAAAGTGGTCTGGTATTGTCGCCGGAGGGTGTGTGTGTGTGTGTGTGTGTGTGTGTGTGTGTGTGTGTGTGTGTGTGTGTGTGTGTAGCTATTTTGATATCTTTTTTGGTATGTTGACAGTGAAAGCCACTGGAAATTCTGACACACAAGATGGCGCAACCATTGTCGGTCCAATCGTTGGCAGTGTGTTGGGAGCTGCGCTTCTGATTGGACTGTTCATCTTGTTAGCGGCTCTTATCATCCGGTAAACATAATACAATCTATTTTTCTGTTCTTTCGTTCGTTTGTTTGTCATACGCATCATCATTATCTTGAAGTGTGCGCCCCACGATTTTGCTCATAAAACAAATGGAAAACGATTTGAAATTTCTTAGTTTTCATTTTTAAAAATATTTTTCATTTTGTTTCTGTTTCAATTCTTTTCCGCCAGGAGGCGAAGATCACGGGAAGTTGCAAGTCCACCTGATCCAAGTGAACGCAGAACAGAAGGTACCGTAAACTCCGCATCTGTCCCATTATACTACAACTGTGTGTATTTGGTTTGTCGTGCTGGAACTAAGGAAAAACGCAGATAGGGGTCTAATAAACTAATATTTATATATGGACCGAAGATTATATCGCCCGAGACCCCATTTGTGACCCGTTCTCGTTAAATGGTAGATAAGTCGTGCAGTAGCATCCCACTCAATGCACAAAACCAGGGCTAGGTGTCACCCTGTGCTACCAGCATCCTTACCAAATTCAACTGAAAGTTGTATTCACAATTTTAAAAGTACAAACGCCATTTTCATCTCAAATTAAAGAGCATGCTTTCTTTCTATAACCTGATATTGGTAAAAGTGTACTCATCCACAATTTTGTAAAAAAAAAAAATCTTCGACTGACCAAAAGATGAAAGGTGTTAGTATTTTCCCCCTCCATTTTTCTCCAGTACAATTTCCTACCGACAACGCCATGTTAAGTGTCGATGCGCCAGAAAACAAACCAGAAACCTCTGACCCCGAGAGCAACTACGCCCCTCTGGAGAACTATGAGAACCCGGATGACATCAGACCCTACAGCATGCTGCAGACTAATCGCGGACGTCCTACAAACATCAACATCCAGGGTGACGAAGAGGCCGTCCTCTATCACAACACTGATACCACAGGCGACAAGACATATATGTAAACGCCATAAAGAAGTGAATTTTTCTAAACGCGCCTGTTCATATTATCTTGGGCTAGTTATGGGTAACCCATGATTGATCGGGGAAGTCACATTCTCGATTACGAAAGAGGTGCACCATGACTAGTCTTGGGCCAGCCCGGAAACCTCAGGCTCGGCCAGGAGGTATCCTGCGTACTGTCTCTAACGCGAGCCTTGCATCAGAGAGGAGCGTGATTTTGCGAGCTCGCCCCAATACTGAATTCTTTGTTTTAGTCCATATTGTACAGGAGGTATCCTGCGTACCGTCTCTAACACGAGCCTTGCACTAGAGAGGAACGTGATTTTACGGGCTCAATTCTGAATTCTTTATTTTAATCTATCTTAGTAGAACTCTGAATGCAACACGGATTTCTGCTGGCCGCGCAGACGTGAAATGAAGCTCTGCCAGCCAGTGATTGACGGCAACACTATCACGGACGCATGGTTTACGCTTGGCGTTGTTTCATTTCCCATCTGTGAGAGGCTGTGACTGTGCAAAAACTGGACAAAATCATAACAGCTCTAAACGATCTGTGACACTAGATATGACGGGATATAGGCAGTAACAATTGCAGCTGTGAACCAGTATGATGTTGTCGTGTCCTTCATTGCGTTACGCGATTCTCGGCCGTCTGTGCAGGATGTGGCAACTGATAAGATCAAGTACTGCAATATCAGAGAAATTCCGGACAGCTGATTGGCTAATGTAATGTACTCACCTGTAAATAGTAAAATCATGCTCAATACCTCTACCATGATATACTAAAAGGGCCAAGTGCCCATCCAATCCACTACGCTTAGACCCTTGCACTTGCGGAAACAGCGCCCGAAATCCTTGACAGTTATCGTGCGGCCAATATCACGGAATAGAACTGCTAGCAGGCATACGGCCTGATCCAGATGCATGTAACATCGTGTAAATTAGCATGAGACTAAGCTCTAGTCTCACACGCGTTACGCCGGGATTGTCAACAGCGTGCATTAACGTATTGTCCGTAAGTCAGTCGTAAACTTGCCCTTGTTTTTGTTTATACATCTCATACTCACCGTTTATTCTAAGCTTAGTGAAGCTTACCTCCGACTTGAGTTCTACCACTGTCCGTATCTCTGACTCTTGGTACGGACGACTGAAATGACTCGTGTTCTGTATGGCAACGTACTTCGTCATCCGACATGAAACTCTCTATCGTGTTCTGTGTCAACACAGCCGACGTTACTGACGTCGGGTTTCCCTTGAGCACTTCTCTCCCGATTTGTGTGCCAGATGTAGCGTTCTCCTGCTTGTATTGTAAGTGCTATCATATCAAAACTTAACATACTAACTGAGTCATCTACATGATTCCCTCACACACACACCCCCACCCCCACCCCTGTATTTTCGTCGGCACTGTGAACGTTTGATGGACCTTGGCGTTTTCCACATTTCAGGGGAAGCAAATTCAGTTGTAGAAACAACCCACCCCTGCCAGATCTGGAACATTTTTCAGTTTGGAAAAAGGCTTTTGAGTTTCAATTACAATACAAACGTTATCACAAACAAAGCTAAAGCAGCTCGTGCACATTCCAGTCGTTTCGATTCTTTTATAAATCTCTACGACAACGAATGACAACATTAGATTTGTTGACACTGTTCCTGCGACTTCCTCATTAAAGTTCAGTCAGTTCACTGGTGTTGTGTGTGTGTGTGTGTGTGTGTGTGTGTGTGTGTGTGTGTGTGGTCTT
>JACVVK020000091.1:1372500-1390000 GCA_018292915.2 Batillaria attramentaria
TTGTATGTTTTTTAACCGGTCCGGTCTGATTTGGTCATACCCTGGGCACCTAAACAAAACGTGCAATTCATCTTCATATGTTCTGGGACAAAAAGGACAGCTATAATCAAGGTTCGGATCATTCCTTCTATACCTATATTTATGTGCTGTTATTTGGCTGATTCCAAGTCTAAATTTCACAAACGCGTCTTTGAAGCATTTTATCTGTATTTGCTCTAGGTATTTTTCAGGTTCTAAAATGGACTTAAAAGTCCTGTACACATCGTAACGATGTGATTCAATCAGGTTTGCATGCCAAGTCTGTCCGCATACGTCAATAAGTCTTTGTCGTAGTTCGCGCAGGAATGCATTTTCGTTTACTACGCCCTGTTCTAGCCATACAAAACCAAATCCCATCCTGCCGAGGAACGTACGGATTTTTGATGCCCAGCAGTCCTGACCGTTTTCATCCATTCTTTTCAGCATCACATACGCTTGTTTTGGTAGCCTGTCAAAATCAAATTTAATAATTCTAAGCCAGAACTTAATTACTCTAATGTAACTGTTAACATGCAGGGGATATCTTCCTAATTCTCCATAAGCCATAACGTTAGGTGTGCGATCTGTTACTCCCAAAAAGCGTTTACATACATGGGTGTGAATTTTTTCAGCTGGGCTGTTTTCGAAGTATAGGCCCCATACCTCGGCAGCATAAAGTAGGACTGGCTGTACCTGTGTATCGAACAGTTTAAAGAAGGTTCTTCGAGTCATGGGATCCAGTGACTTTTTCGCTCTGAGCAGCTGAAATGCTGCTTTCTTGCCTCTCACGGCTAACTGATTTACACTTTGTGTTAGGGACATGGTGGGGGTGAATGTAAAGCCTAGATAGACAAACTACTTCTATTTCTTTTGTGCCAATAGACCATTTCTCTCTGCTGCTGAGGGTACCTCCCTTCCTAAATACCATAACTTTAGTTTTCTCACAGTTAATTTCTAGGCCCCTGTCGGCGCAGGCGTCCTGCAGGCAGTTAAGTTGGTTTTGTAGGCCAATAGGAGACTCAGAAAGTAGTGCCAGGTCATCAGCAAAGAGTAGAATAAAGAGTTCTATCAGCCCTGGAAGTAACTGGATCCCATGCTTCCCCTGTTCTTGTATTAATACTGCTATTTCGTTAATAATAACCGAGAAAAATGTCGTGCTAGCGACGCATCCTTGTCTCAAGCCTTTGGGACATGAGAAAAAATCTGTATATTCACTATTCACCCTCACACATGCCTCAAGATCACTGTACATGGCTATTACAGCACGGAGGAAAGTTTTTGATACACCACTATTGATGAGTGCAGTAAGTAGGGTGCGGTGTCTTATTGAGTCGTAAGCAGTTTTCAGATCAACGAAAGCGACATACAATTTCCTGCCATCCTTGCTCAAATGCTGCTCAATGATGGCACAGAGGGTGAAGATATGGTCGGTTGTCCGGTAACCCTTTCTGAACCCAGCTTGTAATTCTGTTATTTTCTGGTTCTCCTCAAGCCATGTGTATAGTCTAGTGTTGAGAATGTTTACGTAACATTTACCTATAATGCTCAAAAGCGAAATTCCCCTGTAATTGATTGCCTTGTTCCTATCTCCCTTTTTATACAGTGGCACCACAATAGCTTTGGCCCATGGCGTGGGGTAAATGCCTTTGCTAAAGATCACATTAAATAGTTCAGTTAGGAAGCCTGACAAAACACCACCGGCGGCCGTTAGCATCTCACCCACTATGCCATCTATGCCAGCAGCCTTCCTTGGTTTCAGTCTTTTAATAGCCTGCAGTACTTCTTGTTGTGAAATAGGTTTATCTAACTCCTCCACACTGGGCCGACTATCTGTAACATCTATCATGTCAGTATCCTGGTCCGTCTCATTACCCACGTCATACAAGTTTTTAAAATGTGTAAACCATTCTGCTTTAGGCACATTTCCGGCATCACTTGCCCCTCTCAACCCTACACACCGTCTAAGTTCTTTCCAAAATGTTTGACTATGATTAATGTTGTCCTCTAACACCTGTGCTTTAGTTCTCTTAAAGTTGTTTTTCTTCTGTCGGATTAGCGTTCTATATTTTTTCCTTGCTGCCACAAACTGCTCTCTGCTGTCTACACTCTGTACTCGCTTAAAGGTGCGCAGTTTTGCTCGGAGACATTTTCTCTTTAAAAAACACTCCCTATCAAACCAACAAACAACTTTGTAGGACGGGGCTGTTCCTCCTTGTTTCAGTACATGGTTGGAAGTACTACCTGCGGGGAACCAGTGTCTGGGTCGACGAAAGTGTCATCTACACATTTTGTGGTAATCAGAGTTGTATCGACAACCCACACACCATCACCGACAATTTGCCAGTCACAGGTCAGATCATCAAACTGACCCAGACAGCTAATGGCTTCGTGACAATTTGTGAGCTTCAAGCTGAGGGTAAGTGTATACATAGAAGATTTACACCAAAACGTCTGCCTTGAAAATCACCCTAGTGGTGCTGTATGGAAATTTAGTGAAAATGACCAAGTATCGTAAACAACTGCATTTCGTAGGTGACGTAGTGTGCATAGACATGACAGTGAGACTTTTCGTCCTACGGATTTCTTGTACTTCCGATCCAAGGATTATGAACTAAGCAGCACAAAATACACTTACATGATCAGTAAGATAAGTAAGTAAGAGTTTGTTATTCTGATCTCTTCGTGTGCTTCAGACTGGTAAATTTATTCCACGTAGGATCCGTCACGTACCGTCCGCTCATTCAGCGAAAAGCTCCTCAAAGTTTCTAGGGAAAATTTGAAATCATTTGGCCAACGCTCTTTCCGTTTTACCACCCCTATAATCTGGAACTCGCTGCCTGCTTGCGCGAGACAGCAACCTACTTCGGCTTTTTTTAAATCAGATCTTAAAACCTACTTGTTCCAACTGCCATTCTATTGATTACCGTAGTACCTGCTGTATAAGGATGTGTTTCATACGCGTGTGAAATATCTGTGAATGCGCAATGAGTTGTCTGCCAAGAATTGCGGTTTAGAAATGTGATTTCTGATTCTTATCGTTATGTGATTTGGTCTAGTGGTTAAGGCTTCCGGCCGTATCCTGAGCTGCCTGGTTCGAGTGCCCGGTTGGCAGGAATAATTATGGTGGGATTTTTCCATACCATATCGAGTCAAATCCATGTGCAGACTCGTTTACGGTGCCTGTCTCGCCTTCGTGTACACACGCACGCACATACATCAAGTGTGCACGCTAAAAATCCCACGTTCATCTTTCCGAGAAGAGTAGGCTGTAGCCGGTGGCGTGGTAAACAGAAATACTGTCGCACGCACCAGAGTGAATAGCAGGGTGGAGGTTTGCACATAAAGTAGCGCTTCACGGTAGCAGGCTTTCATTGCTTCGTCCTCCAGCCCTGCGGCGCCGTAAGCATTTCAGCAGAGATGGATATGTGCGCCGAGGAGAAGTCTACCATACCATACCATACCATACCATACCATTATTTTTCCAGTCAGATGCCTTCGGTCATGTTATCTCCACTTACACGTAGCGAAGTGGGAACACACCAACATCTTACATCTCACTGTGGCCACTACGCCCACGTTTTCCGATCGAAACTATTTTCCATAAAAGTGCTTAAAATTATATTTCTTAGTTTATATCTGTATAGCAAAAGAAGGTCCCGTTTAATCCATGCCATACACGAAATATGTCAGTTTGTCTGTTGTCTACTTTGAATGTCGTTTCAATTATCTTTTATATAATATAATTATCTCGAGTGCTTTACGTCCGAAAATAGTAAGGAAACAGAGAGTGAAAGTGTGAGTGATGACTTTTCATAACCCACTCAGTGGTTTACGAGTTCACAAAAACACACTCCACTTACGTCATCGGTCATTTTCTGGCTTTTTGCTAAAAGCGCTAAAGATGGATGAAAAATGAGGTGGTGTTGACTGCATTTGGAAAGACAACACAAAGAACAACAAAACAATAAATCAAACGCTACCTGGAAACGTGTAAACAAGACAGATAGTCACCAACATCGCCAGAAAACGTCGCCAAGGAGACGAGTCAAAGCACAAGCACAACACACGAGACTGAAGCTAGCAGAGGGCCAGAAAAATTCAATTTCAAGGTCACTGACCGATGACGTAACTGGAGGGTGTTCTTGTGAACTCGTACACAACTGAGTGAGTTATGAAAAGTCATAACTCACACTTTCGCTCTCTATTTTCTATTTAAACAACTCGAAGTCATTTCATGGAAAACGGACACTGTCGAGTGGTGTAAAATCACATTCGTGTTTTTTGTCCTACAGGCTGTGCACTAAACATGTACGGAGAGAACTGTACTAGACCTTGCAGTTCCCAGTGTGGAGAAAATGGAGGGGCGACAACTTGTGATTCTATCACTGGAATTTGTTTTGGTGATAATACTGATAATAACATGGATACTTAAGGACGCCTTCCCTCTCGCGGGAGCTCAGGGCCCGCATGTTAAAGTCGGGGTTAGGGTGTTTAGCTCCGGGTTAGAGTCTAACCTCGAACTAAACTTACTCCAGGATTAAATTGTCTGGGTTTTTTTTTTTTTTTTTTTTTTTACTAAACCAGGAAGCGGGTCCATTCCAGCAAGGTGCCTGTGCCGTTATAGAAGGATTTTTGTCTTTCTTTCTTCGCTTCCTTTTTCGTTTAATTTTGTTTTGGGGTTTCTTTTGTCCTAGTCTGGGTTAGGCCCGTACCCATGGGTTAAATTAACCTCGAGTTCTACATACGGGCCCTGGGCGCCTTATAATGAACACACTCACTCACCCAGAAACATACACACCATGCGTTCAAACATACACTTAACTACAGAAACATAATGTGAAGCATCACACCCATACACACACACAAACACACACACAAACACACACACACACACACACACACACACACACACACACACGATGATGATGTGGCAACAGTTACTGGTTGAGGACTGTGAAGAGGTGGGTTTTCAGATTTGTTTTGATGATATAGATTACTGACTATGACACTTTTGTAATCGTTGTAGGCAATACTATGAGTTTGATATTCTGCAGCTGTTTACAAAGAACGTAACTATGTTAGCACAGATAAAGACCCTGATGTACAATTAGCGATTACAATACCAAATACTAATTTCTTTTACGAATACTGTGAACGACGTTCTGCTGAATACTATACCGAACAACAAAAGAAGTGCGAATTTCCTTTTTTCTTCAAGTTTAATAAACTCATTTGTTTAAACACTATTGTTTGGCAAAGTAACCGATCGCAACTTTTGGAATGTTATCTGCACACATAACTCGTTAGTCTGCAAAAAGAATTTCCGAATGGAGAAAGGCAAATGCAACAGTTTGACCTGTGGCCCCAGTCTGGTGCCTGTGGTGTACAAGAGTGGACCTGTTCAGTCATTTTCGTTATGTGCGTGGTACCCCGGATCTGGATGGCATCGGATCTTGGGTGGATCCGGTCTAGCACCATTTTCAGTGATGCCATGGTGATGTTAGTATACCAGCAGAAGTGTTAGCAGTGACAACCTTTCTACGGACGGTTCACTGTTTTTCTTTACACTTCAGGATGCCAGCCTGGGTGGTGGGGTCGAGGATGTGACAGAAACTGTTCAGCACTGTGTGATGGACCTTGTGAGAGAGACAATGGAGACAGATGTCTCAGCTGTAAGGGTCACTTCGCTCCTCCACTTTGCACTGGTGAGTACTAGTGAAACTGAGTGGTCTTGTATACTATGTTTAGCCGTCCGTATTATGTAATGGTCTATACGGGTTAAAAAATGAAATTACATGGTCATTAGTGCGAAAAACAACAACAACAACAACAACAACGGGCTGTAATATTTTGTCTTTTCAATTATCATGTAACTTGACCGCTTGTGCCACTTTCATGACACACACACACACACACACACACACACACACACACACACACACACACACACACACACACACACACACTGTCCAGTTCAGATTGCGGACTGTCAGTCTTCTCTTCAGTGCAGCGAGGGGAGGGGGGTGGAACTAAACAGTTCTTTGGAGTCTGTATTGAAGGCTGGGTTCTTTCTGTGACTCGCGTGATACTTTTTTGTGTTCTTCCTATTTTTTGTTTGTTTCATCTGTTTCTTCCAGAATGCCAAGACGGTTATTACGGAACAACAACGTGCGAGCCTTGTGGTCGCTGTAGTAACAACACCGTCTGTGACAAGAAGAACGGAAGTTGTCCTGAAGGATGTGTTGACGGTTATAGCGGAGATCTGTGTGACGGTAATCATACTCTCTCTCTCTCTCTCTCTCTCTCTCTTTAAATGTTCCTTTCTTATTAGTGTGTAGTAATATGGATTTCTTGCTATTTTGCTTTTCTCCTGTTGTATTACATGTGTGTGTGTATGTTTCTGTTTAGATAGATACTATTAGAAATAGCAAAGGCAGGTATGAAAATTGACTGTTTCACGTTAACTACCTCTACCGTTGAAAAATAAAGTTTTCTTGATTCTTGATTTTCTCTGTCTGTCTGTCTGTCTGTCTCTCTGATCTGTGGACCTGTAGAAATTCTTACAAACGAAAGCCATAATGTACGGTCATTTGGATACCCGGGTATTTTGTATATTGTGGCTGGCATGCAGTACCCTTTCGTCGTGATACACCGTGCGCCCATTGGTGCTTTGGGTGCGTTGATTCACAGTGGCCATATATTACATTTCTGATAATTTTGAAAGTACATTTCAGGGTGTAAAGTGGGTTGATGGTAGTCGAACTGTCCCCAGCTATTTTCTTTCTAATCCCCAAACAGAAAGAAATAAAAATTGTCGGTGTTATCATTATCTCTTTCAACAGATTGTGCCTGATGCCGTTTGGATGTAAGCTTACTTATGGTTTTGTGATTTACTTGATTAGTGGTACAGGTTGCTGCACCTGGTTTTGTCGGCCGCGCTATTGCTGGTGGTGTAGTTGGAGGCGTTGTTGTGGTTGTTGCTGTCCCAGTCTTGGTGGTGTTCATCGTCTTCAGGTTAGTCATACCACGTATCGACACCTAGAGCTTGTGCACTGTTGCTTATCACAAGACGTCCGGTGGAAGTCCTGACCTGACACACAACATGGCGGGACTGCATGCTGTCGGACCAATCGTCGGGAGCCGGTGTAACTCAAGTTTACTCCCAAGACGATATTAAGTTTGTTCTCAGGAGTAAATCCTTTGGGGAGCAAGTTTATTTTAATACACCGGGACTGTAGTCTCCGTTTTGTTAGCGGCGTTTATCATCCAATGCAATCATACAATCAAGTTTTTTTTTTTTTTTTTTACTACTTTATTGTCCCTTTCGGGAAATTCGGGCTGCTTCATCCGGGGTAAGCGTGTCGCCGCGGTGCAGCGCCACCCAATACCTTTTTTTTTTTTTTAAATTTTGCTGGGGGAGGAAAGCCGGATAATCCGGAGAGAAACCCCCGATGAGCAGCCCGGCAGCCAGGAAAAACCGGTATCACATATCACCAGCTCGACCTGGGCTCGAATCCACGCTCATCGCCATGACATTGGTGACGGCCGTTCAGTAGCGCAGCGGCTAAATCCGACGCGCTACCTATTAGACCACCGCTCACCCCAAGTTATTTAATATCATAAATAAAGCACCAGTATTGTCAGGTTAGGATTTTACACATGAAAGAATGGTATTAGTTATCGAATGAAACTTTCATTTCATTTCATTTCGTTTCATGTAGCTGTTTCAGTTTCTTTTGGCTTCATACTATCCATTCTTTTGTTTCAGGAAGCGAAGATCACGAGACGCTTCAAGTCCGGATGATCCAAATAAACACAGAACAGAAGGTACATGGGTCCTCACAGCTCTCATATTGTTACTGTGTTCATTTGATTCGTAGTGTACACAAGTACTAAGAAAAACCGTCAGACAGTAAACTGGTATGTATATATGATTCAAAGACTCTCGTCACAGGAGGCCTCGGGGCCTGTCATTCATTTAATTCATATTTATTTACAGAGCAACGCGACAACGCCTGGCCTGTAAGAAACAAACCAGGCACATGTCATCCCGAGTCAAACTACGCCTATCTGGACAACTATGTAAACCCGGACGACATCACACCCTACAGTATGCTACAGGGCGGCGGCAGGCATCCCACAAACATCAACACCCAGGGTGGCACGGGAAATGTCCTGTATCAAAAGACGAACATTCCATGCTACAAGACATACGTGTGAACTTCATGAAGGAGTTAAGTTTTCTCGGAGGGTCATGCATAGGGCCGCGAAGTATGTAATTATTCGTCTTTCGGCAAAGTGTCTGTAGGGGAGCACGTGATTCCTTCTTCTTCTTCTTCTGCGTTCCCTGTTCTGGACTCCGCCTCAGATGATTAGGTTTGTGGTCTTTATATAGGCAGTGGTCTTCAAGAGGTCTGTTTTGCTGCCCCAGAGTTTCTCTGCCAGTGTGGCTCCGTTCGGCCAGTGTTGTGTCCTTGCTTCTTTGAAGAGGGGGCACGACTGCAGAATGTGTTCCGGGGTTTGAGGGGCTGTTACGTGATTCCTGAAAGGGTCGTGATTAGCTTGAGCAGCGGAAGGTCATGTGATTTAAGGGATGGTTATGGCGGTGTACGTAACCGCAGGCAGGGGTTGATGATGGTCAGATAAAACAGTGTAGATGCGTACATATTGTATAAATATAGAGTCAACGCTAGCTTATTCATTTTGTATGAAAGACAATTAACAGATAACCGACTTGTTTCGCTGGATCTTGAGTGGTACTCACGGTTTGTGTCGGTTCTTGTGTGTCGTCTGCTACAGATGTTTCGCGGGCTTGTGGTTTCGAAGAACAATGGGGGGGGGGGGGGGGGGGGGCATTAGACAGGGAGGAGAGCGCAAGCCTGAGTGGATTGTCGCAGTTTATCTGTGCTGGGCTGAGAGGACAGGGTACCTCAGTCTGCAGCGCCAGTTCAATTTTGTTATGTACGTGTACTTGGTTTAAACAAGTTTACTGCAGTAAGGATTTTGTAACTGAACACTTAATGAGCATAAACAAGCAAAGCTTATATTACGTGTACTTTCATGTTTAAAAATCAAATCAAAGCAAATGTTTCCAATGCTAACATAAAGCACCAGAGTTAGGATATATCACAGAGAATACCCTGGTTTCTTTTACTGCAATAGGTTATTGTACAAAATGCACTCGATTCATCAGCCAGTATTTCGCTTCACATCCGTATGTGAAACCTTACCTTTACCATTGACCCTCAAAGTACACAGCTGTCAACATCTCTTGGAAGAACATGAGGTGCTGAAACAACAACAACAACAACAACAACAAAACTTGGCCTCAGAAGTAGTGTGAATTTTTAATAAAGATATCCAAAAAATAATACTTCTCTTGCGTATTTTAGATGTGTCTTGTGAATACACGTGCATGATGAAACTCGTGTGCATGTACGTGCTTACTTGAGAGCCAAAGGTTTTTTTGTTTTTTTTTCCCCCGAAAGCATGAAAGTGTTACCATAAGGGAGCGACGAAGACAACGTCATCACAAACGGCTCCGTGCAGCCGGGAATCTAACTCACGATGCGGCATCGACAATACAATGTCAGCACAGTCAACTCTGTCACAGCTGCAGTTTTCAGCGTCCCTGAAACCCCAGTAAAAGCCAAGGGCAGTCTGATTTCACAGCTCAGTTTGCGTTTTGACACTGAGCGAGAAAGATCGTGCAGCACTCAACATCCGCTAGACACTGTAGCGATGTGTCTCGCTCACTGACCAAAAGCCAAATAATGTCACGACAAACTCGTGCTCTGGTTTTATAAGGGTCCCCGAAGCGCTGAAAACTCAACAGTTGTGAAAGTGTTGCCTGGATTATGCACAGTCGAAGGAGTCTCAGTTAAAAAAAACAAGAACAAAAACAAAACAACCGCAATGTTTCCGGCTTTTTGCTGAGATTGCAGACCTTTTAATATCAACCAGCCAAAAGTGGAGCCTTTTAAGAAAAATCTAAACACCCTCAGGCAGAACGATAGTTTGTGTTGGCGATTGCAGCACGGGCAGTCCGGAAAGTAGACCTGGTTCAAAGTTCACCCGATAACGATATCCGGATTTGAAGTGTCGGTACCGAGGACAAGAAGACAGAAACCACTGACCCCGGCACCAACGACGCCCGTCTGGAGAATTATGAAAACCCGGATGACATCAGACCCTACAGCATGTTACAGACTGACCGCGAGACATAACCCAAACATCAACATCCAGGTGACATCCATAGAGGCCGTCCTCTATCACAATACTCGTACTACCGGCCACCAGACATATCATTATTATATCATTATAATATCATGTGTGAACGTCATGAAGCAGTGAATGGTTCAACGCGCCAAATTCGTCAACTCTGGAGTGAGAAAATGGTGCGACGGAAGTAACCCCTCCATAAGCTCATCAAGGAGACATTCGCACACAAACCCTCGGTAGGGGGGTGGGGGTGGGGGGGGGGTGGTGGGCGGACGAAGTGCTTCCATACTATTTCTATATATATATAGTCCTATACATTGTCCGTCAAACAAATGAACATGCTCCCCCTAAACACACAAAACGTTTGATTATCATATACAAATGTAAATTTAACGTTTTATAAAACGGCTAACATACTGAATATTTATGATGTAAATCGATGCTGTGAAATTGACGTAAACTTGTATTACAGTTTTCATTCATCTCCTTATTTTGCATTTGAACAGACGAGAAACCATGGGAGATAACTGGCACTTTCGAATTTCTTTCGAGTTACTTCTCTTTTAACAGATGAGTCACGAAGTCTGTGGTGGTGGTAAGTTTGTCGTATGTAGGGGTTGCCCTTTTTTTTTCCAAAGGTAGTAAAAATGTTTAAACACGAAATCTTTACTCCGGAGTAAACCCGTCTTTGGAGTAAGTTTTCATAAAGTTTTCATAAATCTGTCATAAACCGGCTTCACAGGACGAGTTAGTTAGTTAGTTATTTTCGGGCTTAACACCGCGCAAGCAACACGGACTATTTCGCGGCTCTTCACAGGACAATGAACACTGGTTCAAAAGGTCACCACTAATAACCTCGCTTGATTCCCATACAGTGTTCTATGTGAGAGAAAAGATTGTTGCTGTGCTGTTGGACATCACTGTATTGCAGGCTTACGCGTGTTGGATAATTTTGGAAACCGCTTTGTGTAAGACACGTAATTGTGTACACACGTATGGCTTGCACTAAGAGCTGTAACTGTTTTCTCCTGACAAGGAAGTTCTGACTGATCGACAAGTGATCACTTGAACACTGCCGCTTATCTACATTGCTCCAATAATAGACTGAAGTGGATTGACAGCTGGAAACCCCCCCCACACACACACACACACACACGTGCTTGGTAAGTATTTAATAACTGTTGTCCTTTTATCGGCCCGTCTAGGCTGAAATGTGTTTCTGAACATAAACACGTGTGTGTGTGTGTGTGTGTGTGTGTGTGTGTGTGTGTGTGTTGGGTACATCCGCCATGTTGGGGTCTATGCAGATAGCGGCGTGAAATAAACGGAAACCACCACTCACTGAGGGATTTGCTAATGTGTTGCTGAGGGGCTGTAATTATTTAGACTGAATTGAGCATAGCGGGCAAAGTGTGTACATCATAACTTCCGAACAGATCTGGGACGGAAGGGCAGTTATTCAAGTAGTTACGTCCGTCGCGACAAAATGGCAGAGCTGTGAAAGTTTTTTTTTTTTTTTTTTAAATGGCCGCTCCTAAAGGCTTTGCATCTTTGATGCATAAGGTAGTCAAAGAAAAGGGTGAAAAATACTCGTCGTGATATTTTGAGCAAATAACAAGGACTTCACATCTAACCCTACAACACTGAAACCCAGCTGACAATGACATCGATGTATCTGTCTGTGTGTCTGTCTGTTTGTTTGTCTGTCTGTCTGCCGATCCATCAGTCTGTCTCTCTGTATTGCTGCGAGCCAGCTATCTAAAACGTTAATCAGGATTATGTGTTTATCCTTTTGTAGTTGTAGATAAGCGGCAGTGTACAAGTGATCAATTGTCGATCAGTCAGAACTTCCGTGTCAGTAGAAAACAGTTACAGCTTATAGTGGAACTCATACGTGTGTACAATCACGTGTCTTGCGCAAAGCGGTTTCCAAAAATATTGAACACGCGTACATAGCACCTATATATACATATCATAAAATATACTGAAGCGGATTGACAGCTTTAAACAATACAGAGTTCTGCCTGCTGCATTCACAAATAATATGGAGACGACAGCAAGTGACACTTGTTGAGAAAGCCAATTGGTTTTGCAATCGGGTACTTCACAAAGTTATATGTGTATGTTCGAGGTAGGTGAGCCACAGTGCAGAGAAAAAGCAAACCGTCAGGTGTACGTTAGATATTTTAATATAACATGACTCCTCTGCACTTTGTTGTTGCCCAGGCTTGTCGTATTACCTTCTTATGCGTCATGCGTGCGGTATTCAACTCCAAGTCCCCCACCCCCCACCACCAACCCCCACCTCCCCGTCCCGGAAAATAACCTACACAGACACACACACAGACACACACACACAGACACACACACACACACACACAGACACACACACACACACACACACACACACACACACACACACTCACACATACACAGACATATTTGGTGTGCATTTTATTTGTCGTCCTTTCACCGGCCCGTCTCGCATGAAACACGATGAAACATGACCCTGAACACACACACTTGATAACTAAGTAGCGTGCATGTATACAAAAGCGAATCAGACACCGGTGAGTGCGTGGTATGCACCGCCAGTTTTAACTCAGTCTGGCGGGGTGGGTGTTTCAGGGTGTAACTTCCTTATCCACACACACGAAGTTGATATCAAAGACGGGGCAACGAGAAAGAACAAGCACAAATAGTTTGCCCCGAAATGGATTCGAACCGCAGTCTGGTGAGGGAAATGTCCATCCAAAACTGTGACCATCAGAGTAGTCGAAGGTGAAGATCGATCCGCACAATGTTGATGTAAGAGAAAGTTTGAAAGAAATAAACTTGTTTTCTATGTTTTATGGTTTGTTGTTGTTGTGTTGTGTTGTAGTTTGACTTATTGCGCGCGCGCGCGCGCGCGTGTGTGTGTGTGTGTGTGTGTGTGTGTGTGTGTGTGTGTGTGTGTGTGTGTGTGTGTGTGCGCGCGCGTGCGCTATCAGTAATGCATTTTTATTTCTTAGTCTTCGCGTGCCATTACCGTGCTCAGAAAAAAGTGCATGGTCTTGATATAGATTTTTTTTCATTCCGCATCCTGAACTTGAAAGGAAAATCACAGCACATTCCTGCCCACGCTTTAACCACGACGCCAAATCCTTTCTATACGCTTTCAAACAAGTTACTAATCACTGATGTTTCATCAACGCAACACGGATATTGTGTACACGCGTCCGTCAGTACTTTAATCTGCTTCAGTCGAGAACACTAGGAAAAGGGGCCGTGTATGTATACAGTCACCAGGTCTTTATAAAGCCGTCAATACAAACTACACGGATATGGCTTTCTGCTTCCTGGTTAAGCGTTGAATCAGGATCCTAAACTCACAGAACCACATTCAGTATGGCGAGGGGCGGGTGGTGGTCGTTGTTACTTACAGCGACATTTTCTGCCTTCATGCTGACACCATGTTGTGGAAAGTTTCAACAAATCGGTAAGTGATAAACTGCAACCAACATTTCATTGTTTGGGTAGTTTGTGTGCGCAGTCGTTTTATTCGTGTAATAATTTTATGTGCTGGGTGCTTACAAACTATGGAGCCTATATCTTTCTTTACTTTTTCAATCTTAACATAGGGAACTTGGCTTGAATAGTTTTAGTTTTGCGGACTGCGATTGGGATAGGCGGCGACACCTATGTAACCGAGTTTCAATGCATCCTCCACCTCCGCCTCCGCCTCCTCCTCCTCATCCTGCCGCGAATTAGTCTTTGTCGCTGACGTTAAGCCTTAAAATACTCACTCACTCACCCTCCTCCTCCTCATCATCACCCACCCCTTTATTTCTCAAAAGGGATATGTTTGAACTACACTCGGTTCTATACTGTCAGTTTCTGCTGCTAGTTTCTTTGTGCATTTTCTGTCCGACGTTTGTAGTGCGACTTGTGGTTATTGTTGTTTTCCGTTACGCGGCCAGTTAGCTACCACTCACATCCGCTACATGACTTTAGCAGCTCAAGTTTTCTAAACAACATTGATATGTTTTGCCTCGCCCGAGGATCTCGTTACAGACTCAGTTTGTGTACGCTGTTGTCGTAATCCGCCTTGAAGGTTGAGCTCTTAATCTGTGCGCGCCTTGCCTGAGTGCACCTCTATAGGCGCTGCGTGTACAGGTCGTGCGGCTGACTAGGACATAGCTACAGACTGTGACGGTGGGGGTCATGTTTTGTTGAGACGGATATAATCTAGTGTCAGTGACAGAATCAAGTGCAACTTTCAATTTGTTGTTGTTGTTTTTCTTACCCCCCCTACTCCCCCCCCCCCCCCCGATCTACTTCGTTTTGCTAATGATATATAGTTCCTATAGAGCGCTGCTCTCCAAATGCAAAGGACTCACTGCGCCTAAGGCACACACACACACACACACACACACACACACACACACACACACACACACACACACACACACACACACACACGCACGCACGCACGCACGCACGCACGCACACTCTACCATCCAATTTGGCAGGTGCAGCGACATCAGGCGACTAAACGTACACATCGGCAGACTCAGCAGGAGTTAAGCAACAAAAGCTTGACGGTAAAGAAGTCTTTAGATGGGATTTAAACATGGGCAGTGAAGGCTGAAGGCGGAGTTGGACTGGCAAGGTGTTCCAGACATTCGGGGCCAAGAAGCTGAATGATCGCTTTCCGACAGTTTTCATGTTACGCCTCGGAATTTTGAGAAGTTTTTCGCTAGCGGAACGCAGGGTGCGCGATGGTTGATACGGACAGAGTAAAGCGGACAGATAGGCAGGAAGAGAACCCTCGAATTAACGGAATGCGAAAGTGGCGATTTTGTACTGGCAGCGGAATTTCACAGGAAGCCAGTGGAGATGTTTCAGCAGAGGCATAATATAACGTGGATCCTCTTTCGTTTTCTCAAAACGAGACGCGCCGCCTTGTTCTGGATCATCTGCAAACGAGAGATCTGGTCTGCCGGTAACTCTATGTGGTGGAAAAGGACGTTAAACCCCCAAACACCCACCCGCCCACCCTGCCGATAACCCTGCAAAGACTGAGTTGCAGTAATCCAATCGAGAAAAAAAGCATATTGACCAGAATCTGCACGTGCAGCAATGAATCACAATTTTCTTCCTTGTGCATACATAAAGACTAAAGAGGAAAGTGTTTACCGCCTGTTGTGTATAATAGCTGTACGAGCGAAGTGAATTCCGGATTTGAAAAGAACACGCACTGGGGTATAATGTAAGGCTAATCTCAGTGATGTTTGGAAAAAGAAAACCTTTGAACCAAAGTTAACACAAGATGGCCACTGCATTCGATTATGTATGCTCACTGAACAGCTATCCATTGAGCGGTCAAGCAATGACAGCAATATGTTGTATCAAGTGGAAGAGATATCTTTGCAGGGAGCACAACCCTTCACATTTAAAACACACAATACACAGTTGCTGTTAGTTGTTGTTATTACGCTAGCAATACATTGTTTTCGATTAATTTCAGGATTGCTTTGATTATTAGAAATCAATGTTTCATTCATAGGCCACAGTTCGATCAGCTGTTCAACATGAGAGCGCGCGATCGCGCGCGCGCACACACACACACACACACACACACACACACACACACACACACACACACACACAAACACACACATGGTGGGTGGGTGTTTGGAAGTTCAACGTCCTTTTCCACCACATACGGGTGATTTCAAAGACGGGGCGACGAGAAAAAGGCCAGCACAAATATTTGGCGCCAGCCGGGATTCGAACTCACGACCCGAGCATTGAAAGTCTAACGCTCTACTATTCGGCCACCGCGGGTCCCCGAGAGAGAGAGAGAGAGAGAGAGAGAGAGAGAGAGAGAGAGAGAGAGAGAGCACAACCACGAACTCTGTACAACAAGGAAGGAAGGGGAGTGGAGTAGAGGGCGGCAGATCAGGTTTAAGGGCTTGTATGTGTAATGCTTCAGAGGGGGGCGGGGGGGGGGGGGCGCAAAAAATATGACGACACAACGACACGGATTCCCGAAATCGGATAACCAGTGTATATCTTTGGTCATGCCCCAGACACACTAACTACTACGTACGTTTCAGAACCTCCGAAGCCCCCCCCCCCCCCCCTCAAATCCCCCCGCCCCCCTCCCCCCCCCCCCCCCCAAAAAAAAAAAGAAAACAAACAAACCAACAACAACAAAACAAAAAACGAAAAAACATCAGAAAAACGAACAAACAAACAAACAAACAGAAAAAAACTAAATAAAAACAAGACAAAACAAAAACCCCGAAACAAAACGGGTGGGTGGGTGTTTGGGGGTTTTAACGTCCTTTTCCACCACATAGGGTGATATCAAAGACGGGGCAACGAAGAAAAAGCCAGCACAAATATTTGGCCCCAGCCGGGATACGAACTCACGACCCGAGCATTAGAAGTCCAAGGCTCTACCATTCGACCACCCCGGCTCCCACCGAAACAAAACAAAACCATCCCAACAAAACAACAACAGCAACAACCACAACAACAACAACAAAACCACATAAACACCAAAAACAACAACAAAAAACTACAACAATAACAAAAACAAACACACAAAACAACCAAAAACAAGCGCACAAACAAACTAGCAAATAACAAGAACAACAACAGCAAAACCCCCAAAACAAACAAGCGACAAAATATGTCATAATGTGTGTGTGTGTGTGTGTGTGTGTGTGTGTGTGTGTGTGTGTGTGTGTGTGTGTGTGTGTGTGTGTGTGTGTGTGTGTGTCTGTGTGTGTGTGTTTGTGTTCTTTCATGGTGCAGATCTCACCACATTCCCATGCAACATGAGTTCGATATACACAGGCAAGGAGGGCACATCACTAGACTGTCATGGGGCCATCAACGGTAACAGCAGTACACAGTGGATAACAAAGGGGAACCCAGGTGCCAACTGTATGTACACGACAAGCGGTGACCGTTATCCTTACTGGCACGTGAACCTGAGAGAAACCCGCAACATACACAGGATTATCATTTTCTCTCCTGGTAAGCAGTCAATATCAACAGGTGTGGGGTGTTTACTGAAATGGACAATGAACGATTGGTGGCGACATTCTAACTAATGTCTTTTATCGTTCGAAATTAATGGCAGTCAGTATAATGGTTACGATCTGAGTTCGAAATACTCAGGCTTTGAGGGCACATCACTAGACTGTCGTGGGGCCATCAACGGGAACAGCAGTACACAGTGGATAGTATCAGGGAAACAAGGCGC
>JACVVK020000091.1:1395000-1405000 GCA_018292915.2 Batillaria attramentaria
AAAGCCCTATCCTTGACTATTACATACGGTCCCAGGTTTTAGTTCACCTTTTATGATTACTGATAAAAACTGTTTTTTTTAACTTTTTCCTGGGTGGTTACTTCATCAGTTCATAGGTTTCAACGTGAAAGGACGAGGCCACTTGGTGAAGTCACGCCGCGAATGATAACACGAACGCCCTCGCGACATGCCAAATTATGTATAACTTCCAGCCGTAGCCGATCATATCTCTCATACACTCAGGACCTTATTCTGTGTGTTTTGTTCTAAGGATGCGCACCAGAATTTCACGGGATGAAGTGTGAAACTCCGTGTGGGTACGGGTGTATCAACAAAACCTGCAACAGACAGGATGGCGCCTGTTCCTGCCAAAGTCTGTGGTCTCCTCCAAATTGTGCAGGTAAGATATTTCAAGATTTGCAGGCTGCTACTAATGACACTTACTGCACTAGCTGCTTTTAACATTACGTGACATCAGGTGGACAATGTCTACGCGGTGCGTGCGCTGGAAACACGTCTATTGTGGAGGCTAAAGATCACAAAATGCCTGAAGCCTCAAAATACATATAACATATTCCCAAGTCCAGCGTCATAGTGATTTCTAAACTTTTTCAATCAACAAACAGAAATAGCTATGCACCTACCATTTAGGGGCACGCACATGACAGGACTTTTTTAAAAAATGCCAAGAGTAGGCGGTGTGTGTGTGGGGGGGGGGGGGGGGGATAGAGGGGATGGGGGGGGGGGGGTGTAGGGAGGCCGGGGGGAGGGGCGGGGGGACATTTCGTACTCGAAAAGTATTTTTGTCGCTGTTCTTGCTGTCTGTCTGTCTGTTTATTTTATTTTATTAAAGCCGAGACTCATGCTGAAATCTTTGATCCAGAATGTCGTGACGGTTATTATGGAAGAGAGGCGTGCAGACCTTGTGGTCACTGTACTAACAACACCGTCTGTGATAATAACAACGGACACTGTCCTGATGGATGTGTTGACGGTTATAGCGGAGATCTGTGTGACGGTAATCATACTCTCTCTCTCTCTCTCTCTGTCAAAATATAAAATGAATTTGAAAATTCATATTGTCATTTCTTAAAAAAACAAAAACAAAAACAAAACAGTATTTAAATTTTGTATCATTTGCTAGCCGTCTCAAGGGTTTAAATAAACAAAAAATCGTTGAATCGTTGTCGTTGAGATCGGTATCTTTACACAGGACCTTACGTTTTGATTTGTTTTGTTGTCCTGTTTGTGTTTGTTCTTTCAAGAAGAGGCTCAAGTCGGTGATTCTGGTGAGTCGTCTGATGGCGGCGCTATAGCTGGTGGTGTGGTTGGGGTCGTTGTAATCCTTGCTGTTGCAGCTCTGGTGGTGGTCATTGTCCTCAGGTTAGTCATGCCACGCATCAACTGTTGCTGATTAAATCGGTTACATGTAAAAGACTTGTAATTTAACAAAGAAACCACGAGGGAAATCTCAAAACACGGAAATCATGAGGTCATGTGTGAGTATTGTAGATAAATCACGTTATGGTTTGAAAACTTAGAAATAAGTATTTACCTAATGCATGTTTGAATTAGTCTCGCGAAAGAAATGAAATCATTCTGTGATTCTCTGCACGTTTCCACTCACACAAACATGTCACATAGGTACGGTGCGTATTTGGCGTGCAAGTAATATTATTGTTGTTATTGTCTTGTTAGTCTTCTTTTCAAACATTACAATTTGATTTTGACAATGACAATGACGGGAAATGACTGCAGTAGAAATAACTTTTTTTTTATTTCGTGTTCCATTTCATGATGCAGACGGCGGAGATCCTCGAAAGGAAGTGGAACACGTGGCGTGGATGAGGCGGCAGATCTTGCCCGTGCTGACACACTCTCTTCCAGTCAGGCAACCAACGTGAGCGCTGATCAGTCACCTAGAGCTGCAAAAGGTACTACTTACATGTCAAATCAACAGGTCGGTCGGTTGGTTGGTTGGTTGGTTGGTTGGTTGGTTGGTTGGTTGGTTGAGGTTTCACGCTCTTCTCCACCGTGTATCCAGTAAGGGACATAGGTTAAACTCCAACACAAAGCGTTCTGGTTTTCAATCAGGAATTGAACTCTCGACCCCAGGAGCAACAGCCCAAACGCATGACCGGTACAACGAAACATCAAACTTATGATTGAATTTAATCGATTCCTTCTAGTCCCCATGAGGACAATCAGTTTTGTTGCCAAAGAGCACTTTTCGAGTCAAACGTCTTTAAAGAACAAACGTGTGGGTTTGACTGCAGACTCAGAAAGCAGCAAACGCAACTTCAGTGAAGAGCTGCTTGACTTGAACTGATGCAATCTTTAAACTTTCGTTGTCTTTGATTGTGGATATCGTGTAGGCGTTACAGTCATTACATTGATCCACTTTCAGCTAAAAAGCCCAAGGCCCAAATCAAACCTTTTAGTCGCGCGGAGACCAAAGACGAGGAGCAGGGAGGATCTGTCGGCCATTTCTACAGCAACATCACGGCCAGCACCGACACTGCTACAGAAGAAACCCCTTCCCAAAGGGCCGCAGGGGAGAACCGTCCGCAAAACGCCGCCAGTACGTCCTCGGCTGCTGGTGACGGACCAGCGAAAAGTAAAACCAAACCAGGCACTGCTCCTAAACCTGCTGCTGCAAGAGGTGCAGGTCAGTGTCACTGAAAGTTTGTTTTTATTATCAAAACAACAACATCAAAAGCAAACAGACAAAAACAAGAAATACACTGGAAAATTAATTAGAAGGAAAACGAAAACATCTTTTATGACTTTGAAAAAAAAAATACAGCGGAAAGATAAGAACATGAAACATTTCACGACAAAATACATTTTGCGAATGTGGCGGCCATACTACATTTCAGGTCAGGTCTACGAGAATGTCCCCGTGCCACAAGGACGCGGTCAGACGGAGAAGCCACCAGAACCTTTCCCACGTCAGCCAGCTGGAGGAAAGAACGTCAGCAATACACAGACTGAGGACGACGAGGAGGAGGAGGATGATGACGTGTACAACAGTGAGGATCTGTACAGCATTTTCAAGTCACTCAACTCCGCACAGCTGGACGCCTTCCAGCGTTACCTCATCGCTTGTCTGGGGTCCGGAGAACTTGGCGATCAGTTTGAGGTGTTGTATTTAAGACTATGTGGTATATTGTTTATCTTTCTTAAGCTGTAATACACTGTGACTTCAAAAGACACAAATTTTTGTCTTTTGTTCGGCCAGATTGCGGATAGGACATTCCCATAAACTGTTAAAGGATTGAATTCTCAAACAGAAAACCAAAATAACTTTTGTTGTAGAAATTTAGTTGTGTTTATCATTCCTTTTTGGCGTGCAAACGCAATTTAGTATTGTTGAAACGGATTTAGTTGTTTTGGGTTTTTTTTTATCTGCAGAATCTGCCCAAAGGCATGAGGCATCCACACACAATCGGACTGTCGGAGGAGAACAAACGCAAGAACCGCTTCAAGGCGCTGTGTACTTGTAAGTACTCTACATCGAACTTTAGAAAGTTATCCCAATATCACATGCCGCTTTGGAAATGTTCAGCCCACCAAATCTGAAAAATAAATGCAATTCTAAATTCCGAAATTTAAATAGCTGAGCTGACCCTTCGCACCACGTGATTGTAATGTGTTTATAATGTGTGTGAGATAATGCGTGTGATTTACGTGAGCGTGCGCTTTGAGCCGATTCACGAAATTGGGTAAAGCGCCTATACAATACTCATTATAATTATTAGTGGAAAAGGACGTTATTTCTCCCAGATACCCACCTACTCACCCTGTCACACAGAGAAGGACATAATATAAAAAAATTGTCATCTCAATAGTAAAAACATGGGGTATTTTCATACCCGTCTTTTGTTTATTCATACTTTAATAAAGTTTCTGAACTATTTTTGTAGATGACTTCAACCGCGTTGTTCTGCGCAGACCAAAGGGAGACAAATCGTCTGACTATATCAACGCCACCTACATCAAGGTAGATTACGAATGATTTCATTGACAGGCTAACCCGAAGTAAAAACTGGTTGTCACGCTAAATCATCTACTGCCTTTTGAAAGTAAAACCTTTTCACGAGAGGTCTTCTTGAATATGTGCACACTGCTATTTACCTATATTTTTGTTTTTGACAGGGTTACCAGCGAGATCAGCAGTACATCGCAACACAAGGTAGTTACATAACATTTTTATTACACATTCACTTTTATTTCATAGACTTTACAGGCATGACTTTGCACAAATTTGACTTACTTAGTTCAGATGCACACAAGCCAATTTGCCGTTTTAAAACTTCGCTATCCCAGTTTTCGCAGAACATTTATTTTAGTTTTGATATCAAGAACTATGCATTGCGTTTCTAATCATTTCGGTTCAAGTTTTGAAGAGAAATAGTTTCAATGGTTTTGAGTTCGTTTAAATCTTAAATGAATGCATGTAGTAAGATGTTGTACATCCCGTGCAGGACCTCGTGCCAACACTACTGACGACCTCTGGTGGATGGTGTGGCAGGAGGGGATAACTCAGATCGTCATGCTCGCCAATCTCCAGGAGGACGGAAGGGTCAGTCTTACACACACACACGCACGCACGCACGCACGCACGCACGCACGCACGCACACACCCACGCACACGCGCGCGCGTATTATTTGGTGTGAGCTCATGAAATGCCCTTTCGGTCTACCAGGACAAGTGCGAGGAGTACTGGCCAGCATCCGGGAAATCACAGACCTACGGTCATGTGACAGTGAAAGGCCTTGAGGAGCAACAGAGAGCCGACTTCGTCATCCGGTCATTTGTGCTGAAAAACGCAAAGGTACGCGTCGATCAAGTTCCTTAATTATTGGTGCGTTGCGCCGCAGCATAATACAGACGTAGTTATGTCTTAATTTCTACTTCGATTACTCCGTTCTAGGAACATAAGAAATTAAAATGTTTTCTTGGTAGAGTTCGGGTGAGCGTCACGTGACCCAGTACCACTACATGGCGTGGCCGGATCATGGTGTCCCCCTGGCGGCGTCACTGGTCGACTACTGGCGTTATGTCAAGGCGCGTTCCACCTCTACCGTACCGCTACTTGTACACTGCAGGTAGGGAAGATTTCCATAAGGGTAGCAAGACGTCTCGTTTTCATCAAACCATTCGGTAAATTTCACCGTCTGATTGCGGGAGCTGGGATCGCCGAATGGTCGGGCCGTGGTCAATCAATGGTCAATCCTCGGGCCGTGAGTTCGAATCCCTGCTGGGGACAAATAAATGTTCTGGCCTTTTTCTCGTTGCTCCGTCTTGGATGTCACCCGTGTCTGTTGGAAAAGGGCGTTACCCTCCTAAAACACCCATCCACTCACTCACTCACGTCTGATCGGAGCAGTGATAAACGGTTACTAGTTTGAACTAGGCTCGAAACCCCGGTGTAGGATCCGGTCCGGTCCCCCCTCTGAAGTAGTCCCCCGGGGGACCAATTCGTGGCAAAAACTGCTCTATAATGGTCCCCCCTTAGACATCCACAGTTTGACTGGACATACCAAATTATCCTCATGAGAGTCCAATGTGGAAATGGAAAGATCAAGTTTGCTTTTGAAATAAAGTTTTTCTTGTCAAAGAACGTAAATGTCTATTTCAGGTTTTGCTAGAGAGAGAGAGATAGAGAGTGAGGGGGAGAGAGAGAGAGAATATTGATTGACTTATTTATTTATTGTTTGGAATTCTAGTAATATTTAATGTTCAGTATTGTCTAAGGGGGGACCATTACAGAGCAGTTTTTGCCACGAATTGGTCCCCCGGGGGACTACTTCAGAGGGGGGGACCGGACCGGATGCTACACCGGTTCTTGTGAACCAAAACCGACGACCGATTTCTTGCTGTTTATAACAGGGACAGAACATGTTTTTCTGTTTCAAAAGCGCTGGAGTGGGACGAACTGGAACCTTCATCGCTCTTGACATCGCCTCCGAAAAGAAGTCACGTGGTGATGATGTCAACGTGAACGAGATCGTCACCCAGCTCCGAGAACAACGCGCTCTGAT
Source organism: Batillaria attramentaria (assembly GCA_018292915.2). Taxonomy (NCBI): domain Eukaryota; kingdom Metazoa; phylum Mollusca; class Gastropoda; family Batillariidae; genus Batillaria; species Batillaria attramentaria. The sequence goes on from JACVVK020000091.1 coordinate 1,401,049, forward strand.
GGTGCAGAGCGAGGTAGGTCACACACACACACACACACACACACACACACACACACACACACACACACACACACACACACACACACACACACACACACACACACACACACTTGCGCGCGCACGCACGCACTTTCATGTATATTATCTGTCCTCTATTGCAGGCCCAGTACAAGTTTCTGCACGAGGTGATCCTTGAGGCACACACCAGCCGCGCCACCAGGGTTTCAACTGGTCAGTTTGACGACATCTTCCCCGACACCATTCAAACGAACACCAACAACTCTCGCATCGACTCTGAGTTTCAGGTAACTGAAATGAACAAGTGAACAGCGCCTGCATTTGTCAACTTCCCTACGTGTCGATAGTCGTACGCCAATAGACCTATGTGTTGACAGTCCAGATTTTCGATAGTCCTAAGGTCGATTGCCCTACGGATCGCACCCGTCAGGTTTAGACTACAGGCGTTTCTCGGGTACCCTTGCCTACACCGACCAAAGAACACAATTGCACGAGGTCTCAAACTGCACGAGGTCTCAAACTGCACGAGGTCTCAAACTGCACGAGGTCTCAAACTGCACGCGGTCTCAAACTGCCCACATATTCCCTATTGGCCTCAGGCATCATAGTCACCCCTTTCATTCAAAGACCAATCAAGGGCACGCACCTGACAAGAATTTTTTTTAAAAGTTGAATGTCTTCTTTCCGCTCAGGCCTCACTGGAGTAATGCCGCTTGGTCCAAATGCGCTCGCGTCGCTGTGTTGCCGCCCTCCAGCGCAAAATATCCCACATTCCCTAGCAGCATGCCTGTTGAAATGGCCCCCTGGCATGCACCCTGGGAAATATTACAGTACAAAAATCACGAAAACCATGCTTTTTCATGGTAACAAAAATCATTACAAACTAGCACACTGACAGAACAGGGTTCTCCAATGTGTGTCCTTACGCCTGCCCACACTGTACGAGTTCCATCCTGAGGCAACGTCCATCATTCTCCCGCTAGTACCGGTGACAGCTTGAAGTGCAATTACAGCAAAGCTCAAGGAGAGTTTGAAATGTGCGTAGCGTGTCGCTTCCCCGGGTACGTCCCATACATGTTTTAACGACATATAAGACATGACATAGTACCATTTTGCATACTGACAAAACCGTGCGATAGTGGCAGTAAATTCATTTTTTTCCAGTGGAGTACCGACTGTTAAAAAGAAAGAAAGAAAGAAAAGAAAAAAGCTTAAAATAAGTCTTAGTATTGTCGTAATATTGGCAGATTAGCTCTATGCCACTGGCTGACCATTTACCTTCAGACAGGGGTTTGTAGCTACGGCCGAATACGGTGTTAGATCTGTTGACTTACCCAAACCAACGTCTTCCCTTGTGTCACCAGATGTTGAAACACATGGGACAGTACTCGGCCAAACCCAAACACACCATGGCCACCATGCCGGAAAACCGGGACAAGAACAGAAACATGAACACCCTGCCAGGTAAAACAGATTCATCACATCTCGGAGAAGTATAACCATTTTGTTTACGTGTCTCGTCAAAAGAGAATTTGTTTGCACGTTCTGCTTATGACAGTCCCTTGGCTAAACGCGCCTTGATTTAGAGAAGACACCATTCACATTATCAGCCTAATACTTCGACAGGAAGAAAGACCGAGAGTTCAACTGGAAGTCATTTATTTTAAATAGTCTCAGATGTTTGTCGTGCCTGTGGTATTAATACTTATATTGGACGAACGCTAGGAGATGACATGTACTTCTTTTGCCACCAGGCAGAAAATACAAATACCGAGCAAAGAGTGCCCAGTTTGTTATTACCGGTTATATTACTACAGATTAAAAGTACACCGGCCCCCGTAGTGTAGTGGTTAGCACTTCGGACTATGGACCGGGAGACCCGGGTTCGAGTCCCAGCCGAGGCAAGCGGGATTTTTCCTACCCAGGTCGGCTCCTACCCAGAGCGGGTGTGCTATGGGCCCAATGGGGAGGCTGTTGCCACACAGCCGAGATTCACCCACTCCACGGGTGCGACTTTGGGGGTGCTTCCCTTGGTATGATGTGGATGATTACACGGCCGGCACCGCAGGTGCCGTAGTTCCCGGGCCTGGTTAATGACGGGATATTTATGACAGGAAGCGTGGAATGCGGCCCTGTCCCGCAGTCCCAAACCACACGGACCTTCATGGCATCATCTTACCATCATCCTCATCTCCACCATCATGCATAATATAAAAAAAATTGCCCCAAATTCCGAGCCCTCCGTGGATTCCACCCATTACCAGGGAGGAACACCACTGGAGCCGGCAAAGAGTTGTGGCAGCAAAAAAAAAAAAAAAGTACAATGTGGGACGATGTCAATAATTCGACCATATTTAGCCCTTTCTCAGGTCCAGTACTTACACATGGTCATTAGCCAACAGTGTGCACCACATGCATCCTCTTAGTCCGAGCTTGATATGAACATTCTTTATACATCACTTTACGTCTGCCGCTGCCACAGATGACGATCACGTGGTGTACCTGAGTGCGCATGTGCGGGGCAGGAACCAGTATATCAACGCTGTCTACTTGTCGGTAAGTAAAGTTTTACAGATACCAGTAGTTTTCTGTTTTAGCATTTTACTGTAAATTATTTTTATTGTTCTATCTGTTTTGTGTTTGTGTTCCAGTCGTTCCATCATCGTCGTGGGTTCGTGTTGACCCAGCTTCCCATCCCCGACAACACGCTCATCGACTTCTGGCGGCTGGTGGAGGGATGTCACGTGACCAAGATCGTCTCCCTTGGATCAGACAAGGAAGAGAAGACAATCAAGGTTAACTATCGTTATGAATAGCGTTGTCGTTAATTCGCTTGACCAGTTCTAAGATTCTGAGAAGTGACGCCACAAACCGTGACAGAGAGAGAGAGAGAGAGAGAGAGAGAGAGAGAGAGAGAGCTTTGTGTTTCAGAGGAGACAAAATAATCCTGTCGCAGAAGTCGTATATTTGCAGCGAAATAAATGAGGCTGTCATCTAAAATCACCCATAGCGACAGCAGTTTGTCTGATGCTGTACCACTTATCGACTCCCACTCATCCAAATAAGGCATGTATTCTCGCCGCCACTGCCACTGAACCACTTATAAAAAAGTTTCAAGAAATACGAGCCCCGCTTGATGCTGTGTGTTTAGAATTACTGCCGGTACTGGCCACGAGGAATGGGCGAGGTTATGACGACAGGACCGTACACCATCACATCCGACAGTGGATCCAAGCTAGGAGACTGCCTCTCGTCCTATCGCTTGACTCTCACAAAGGTAATGATCTCTCAGAGCCGTAGCACAGCTCCTAAAAGCGCTCCGGCCATAAAAAATAAATAAAAAGCTACGGTCCCTGGCCATTATGTTTTCCTCAACTTCAACGGAAAAGAAAAGAATTACACGTTACTTGTTTGAACGGGGAAACGCAAGTTAAAAAATACTTCGATGAAGAGGCTTTATCTTGGAAGAACTTTTGCTTTTGAAACCCTCCTGACTGTACTCATGAAGACGAGGGTTTTTTTTTTTTTTTGTTTTTACCAAAAAGTTGTCCGGCCATGGCCGGAGTGGCTGGAAGGGCTGCTACGGCCCTGTCTCTCCCAAAGCAGTTTTTACATCAGGTGAACCAGTAAACAGACATCAGAATAAGCAACATTAACCCTTATCGCGGTGATAAACCACAATGATTGTCTATACATCGTCTCTGCTGCTAGTCTACAGTCCACGACCGATACGCTGCAAGGGAAATAACATCCTTTTATTTATATCATATGAAGTCTGATCTGACTACTCTCCCTTTGGTCAGGATTTCGGCCTCTCGGCTAGAACAACCAACTTTTAACGCTAACTTTTAGGAAAGGGGAGACACTTAGCTTCATAGCACATTCTTCCATAATTATGTGGCTCATTGCCGATGACACATCTAACAACAGCAAC
>JACVVK020000091.1:1410000-1427500 GCA_018292915.2 Batillaria attramentaria
CGTCCATTAAAACAGCCGGTAACATTAGTGTGTGAGGCAATGTTTTCATGTACGAGTATTGACAAAAAAAGTCAAGAAGTAAATTACACCCTTCTTGCAGGTAAGTATACACCCCGTTCTACAATGATGGATCATATGAAAGTCACTGAGTACGCTTTGAAGAAATAATCATCATCATCATAATAATTATAGGTATTCAAGGGAGCCTCCCCCCACCTCCCGCATGAGCTCAGGGCCCCTTACAATTAACAAACACTCGCGCACCCAGAAACTTTCAGTGGTTGTCCTCACTGAAAATCGGTTAAAGGAAAAAGTCATTTTTCTTTTACTCAAAAGATGATCTCTATTTATACGTCTCATGTATTTCACAAAAATACAGTCTGTTTCGAGTCACTATGAAGGTACAACCAAATACAAACTGAAAAAAAACCCCCAAAAAACTATCAAACAAACAAATAAAGGCACGCATCTCTCTCTCTCTCTCTCTCTCTCTCTCTCTCTCTCTCTCTCTCACCCCGTCTTTGATGTCACCCTTATGTGGTGGAAAAGGACGTTAAACTTCCAAACACCCCCCCCCCTCTCTCTCCCCCCCCCTTCCACCGGGAATGAGGAATGGGGGCCCTATGAATGGAGAAATACCCTTAGACCTGTTAGACGTCTCTCTCTCTCTCACCCCGTCTTTGATGTCACCCTTATGTGGTGGAAAAGGACGTTAAACTTCCAAACACCCCCCCCTCTCTCTCTCTCTCCCCCCCCCTTCCACCGGGAATGAGGAATGGGGGGCCCTATGAATGGAGAAATACCCTTAGACCTGTTAGACGTCTCAGCGGTAGGATGCCCCCCCCCCCCCCCCAACTGTGGCTTGTAGCCAATATAGGGCAAGGCGGACTTGTCCAATGGCATACAAAGCACACATCTCCTAGATCTAGGGAGCGCTCTCAGCTTTACTTACTTCTCCTACTTTCAAATTGACCTGATTGAGCGCATGTTTTCGGCTTTAGCGACGCCTTTGTTCGTATTCTATATCGATCTATCGATCTATTTATTTATCTATCTATATCACCCCGACAAACCTGCTAGAGATTACGTATGCTGTACACGTCCTGGTTGCCGTCTGTATGTGGCTGTAGAACGTGAAGTTGGCCAGAAGGAAATCACTATGGCGAGAGGCGGCTTTGATCTGTTGTGTTTGCTGGCTGTGTTTTCCGCTTCAACGAGACCTGGCTGTTGTCAGTATCAGCAGATAGGTGAGCGGATACTAATCTTTTTCCTTCATTTAATTATCGGAATGCCATGTAAGCGATGTTAGTATCGTTAAAGATGCTGTTCACGACACAACCGACTCATGACACAACCGACTCATGACACAACCGAATGCTGACACTGCTCTCCCCAAATTCGTTTAGGTAAGAGCAGGATTGCTGAAGCTAGAAATGACCACTAACATAAGCGACTACTGACACAGCCAACCGCTCGCTCAACCGACTGACACTCGACTACTCACCCAACCGACTGATGACACGATGACACTCGACTACTGACACAAGCAACTACTGACACAGTCGACTGATGACAATCGACTACTGACCCAACCGACTGATGACACGCTTACACTCGAGTACTGACACAACCGACTGATGACACAGCCAACTGATCACAATTCGACTACAAACCGACTGATAACAATCGATTACTGACACAACCGACTGATGACAATCAACTAATGACACAACCGACTGATGACAATCGACTACTGACACAACCGACTCGTGACACTCGACTAATGACACAACCGACTGATGACAATCGACTAATGACACAACCGACTCGTGACACTCGACTATGACACAACCGACTGATGACAATTGACTAATGACACAACCGACTCATGAAAATCGACCAATGGGACAACCGACTCGTGACACTCGACACAACCGACTGATGACAATCGATTAATGACACAACCGACTCATGACAATCGACTACTCACACACCCGACTGTAACCATCGTTGGATATAAATGTTTTCATTAATTAAAGAACTTTAATTAAATTTACATCCTGCAGGATGAGCAACTCCCAATGTGTAACGTGTTTTGCACAGATACTGCCACTGTTCAGTCATGAATCAAAATAAAAAAGAAGACTAGTGTCACTTGCTAAACAGGGCCCGTATGTTAAACTCGGGGTTATTTTAACCCACGGCTACGAGCCTAACCCAGACTAGGATAAAAGAAACCCCAAAACAAAATGAAAAAAAAGGAAGCGAACAAAGAAAGACAAAAATCCTTCTATAACGGCATAAGCACCTTGCTGGAATGGACCCGCTTCCTGATTTAAGACCCAAAAAACAACAGAAAATCTAACACTAGAGCTAGTTTAGTTTAGAGCTAGAAGTTAGGCTCTAACCCGGGGCTAAACTCCCTAACCCCGACTTTTACATGCGGGTCCTGGCCAATTAGGCGGCAGGCGTGTAGTTTTGGATAATATCTAAGCAGTGACAGTCAAGATGTTACATACTTTGCACACATCTAAACGGTATCATGCTCTTGTCTACTAAGTCAGGCCAGGTCGCTATGTGGGTAAAACAATCTTCCCTTACACCCTTTTTAACTTTTGCCCGTCGTGAGTGCAACTGCACTCACACTTTCATTCGAACTTCGGTGGCTTAGCCAATTTTCAATCTACATCCAAGAAACGCCCTGACTTTGTCAACCAACAAAGTTATTGGGAAAGTGCTGACCAGAACTTGAGTAATTTGGGTGGTAAACAAACTAGTAAATATTAAACACACACACACACACACACACACACACACACACACACACACACACACACACACACACACACACATTTAATGAACGTTGGCCATTTGAGAATCTTGTCAGCAGCTCCCTGTCCAAACATTTCAGTTGGGAAACAGCCGGGAGATTTGTTTTGCCAATAAATACAACTCAAAAGTACTTCCCCCCCCCCCCCCCCGAATGAATGAGAGTTAAACGTCCTTTTCCACCACATATGGATGATATCAAAGACAGGGCAACGGGAAAACTAGTACAAACATTTGACTATCTAGCCGGAAATTCCAACTCACGACTTGAAAGCCCAACGTTTTACCACTCAACTATCCCGGCGCCCCTGTATGTCCCATATGGCGTTCATTGTTTGCTAAACACTTGAAAGATGTGGACGTACAATCACTTTCGTTACGAGATATAACGACCATAAGATTTACTACAATTATTATTCTCAACAAATAAATCACACATATTCAAACGTATGAGCAATGATTTTTTTTTTAAAAGAAAAGTATGATGTGACAATCTGAAACCAGTCTAGATTCGGAAGTGCGGCTAAACCTACAGTTTTAGAGCTTCTGTGCTTGTCAATTGTAAAAGTAGCCGTATTTCACCTACTGTTGCACAATTAATGCTAGATTACTATAAGTTACTTGTGACGTTGTTTACCCAAAGCAGATTAATGAAGTTGCATACAGACAGCAACAACACCAATTTCATTGTCTTTCTTTAATTGCAGTTCTCGGAGACGCTGCGACGTGCAATATGAGTTCAGTATACAGTTCTTGGGACGGTAACTCCCTCAGTTGTAAGGGAGTAATTAATAACAACATTGATACACAGTGGTACCCTAAAACAAGCAACAAACCAAACTGTGTCTTCACTGCTAATGGCCACTGGCCTGCCTACTGGTTTCTGAACCTCGGACAGTCACGTACCATCCACAGGATTACCGTCTACCACGTCCGTAAGCACTCCGTATTATCATCCATGATTTTAAACGCTTGAATTTACTTGTTTGACTTTATAGACTTTGTAGGACTAAACACACACACACACACACACACACACACACACACACACACACACACACACACACACACACACACACATCGGTATCAGGCTTTCACGACTTCGTCCTCCAGCCCTGCGGAGCCATGAGTATGTTAGATGTTACTACATGTACCAAAGAAAGTGTTCTTATCTGTTATAGATGTTTCGCTGACACGTGTTTTCTACAGAGTATAGAGGTTTCGATTACACTGGGACCATGAGGAACGTCCAGGTCAGCGTGGACGGAAGAGAAGTGTTCACATATCTTAATGATACATCACTCATCACCAATCCCACACAGATGACTTACAACTTCCCAGTCACAGGCCAGATCATCAAGATAGAGAGGACGACACAGGCGGATAGTAACTACCTGCCACTTTGCGAAGTGCAACTCTGGGGTACGAGCGTTCGTTGAACATTCGCAAAGGTTTTATACTACTGATGTTTTACAGAAAATACGAAATAAATGCTATGATATTTTTCGTTTTCTTAAGTACACGTATCACCTGTCTTGCCTATTGGCAGTACTTTTGTATTAATGATCGATTTCAAAATGGAATTATTTAACTCTAGATATTTGTAGAAAATTGTCATATTGTTGTATCATATTTCTATCATATTAAGTAAATTCAGTAGAACTTAGAATTCAGTAGACGAAAATTCGCTTCGAATGAAAACGTTCTGCATTCAGAAACAAAGCTAAATTCTGCTGACCTTGTCTTTGCTTAGCCAACAGAATCGTCCTTCAAGTCTCCCATAGACACGCACTGACTGTAACGACTGTAACTATGGTAACTACCATTCCCCAGTTCAGTCTTTCGAAACAGCTCTGTTTGGATGACCGGCCCTCCTCCAGTAATGGCGTGTGATGTCTGTGTTGTGTAATTAGGACAGGGAAGACAGCGATTGAGGATTGGAAAAGTCGCGTGGAGGTTTTTTTTTGTTTTTTTTTTACATTGCTAGGACACCGGTCGCTTGAGTTTAAATGGGGAAAATCAAGGTACTGATCAGAGCTGTTGATTTCATCGGGGGTGAAGGAGATTGGGAATTGATGCGTTTTGTTGTAAAGCAACAAGAAAGCAGCTTATTGATAAAAATGATAAGGGACAGTGTTTTACCCGCTCACTTCTAACAACACTGTTATTTACACGTGACCTTTGCATAACCAGTATTCATTGCCATGTCCAACAGAGTGTAAAAGAGACAGATACGGGAAGGAATGTGCCAACACCTGCAGCACCAAATGTCAGGATAACGGAGGGGGGAAAACCTTGTGACGCAACAACTGGAGCCTGTAATCAAGGTATTCCCTAAACATATTCTTGCCTTTTTTTTTAAAATTCACGAATCACGTCATCTTAAGCATGACAACATCAAGACCTGTGTCAAAGTCCGATGTTTATTCGAGTTTCCATTTCTGAGCTACAACCGAAAGTATTCGACGTGTGACGGTGTTCTGTTGATTTTGTCGTGTGGGACAACACTTTTAGAAAAATATCTTTGTTTATGATCGAACGGTCTGTAGAATTGTGCGTCTGTCCATTGCTTGCACGCACCGAAAACTGACTAGTAGCGCGTCGAACCAGCAATGTATTGGGTTGTGGGTCGTGTGAGTGACGATATCCCACTGGAAAGGCAAGAAAATGGCAAATATGCTCTTGTGCGTCTACATTGCCCTTCATAAAACTCACACACAACCATACAGTGATGATTTCAGTGCTGTAAACGGTAAGCGAAATAATGGGTCAAGAGCGACCCTTCGCATGCTTTTCAAATCTAGCAGTTGCTTTGAACCTACTGACCACTGAATCGAGATCATTTAGTTTAGCTGTTATCAAAACTCGAAAAGTGACATATCATATTCTTTCTAGACGTATTTGTGGAGTCTTGTGCACCAGTAGAATTTTCTATCCTAGGCTGCAAGGCTGGCTGGTACGGTAGTGTGTGTGACAGGCAGTGTAGCGACAAGTGTCTTCCTGGAAACACCGGGATCATTACATGTCAACAGAATGATGGGAGATGTACTACAGGTGATTGGAATAGAGAGAGAGAGAGAGAGAGAGAGAGAGAGAGAGAGAATTGCAAAAGAACATGAATGCACCTGCAAAGACACACACATCAGATGAAATTATGTTCTTTTGTTTGGTTTGTTTTTCATTTTTGCTTATCATACAGGTTGTACAAGCGGCTGGCGCGGCCCACAATGTACACTTCCCTGCGCCATGAACTGCGAGGGTGGATGTAACCAGTATGACGGTACATGTAGAGGTGAGTTATAAATATGTTCTATTATTATCTAATTGAAACGTTCTGCAAAACAGATCAATAGGCGAGTTTGCTAGAACTTCATTTTCACCTCGGCTACACCAAATATATGTTGTATGCTGAGCGTGTATTGCTTTCAAACCATGAAAAACACACGCGAGCAAGCAGTGACGTCTTTCCGAGTGTACGGTGGTGTCTTCTTTCATTAGCATAATTTTGCTTTACAGGTGTTTTTTCAGGCAGCACTTTCTGTACTGGACCGACAGTTTTATGAAATGGGGTACACAGGATATGTCATGTGCAGCACAGTTTGGGCTGGACTTAATTCATCGTACTAATTCTCTTTTTACGTTTTACTGCTAACGTCAGGATTTGCGTGTCACGATTTAAAATTCTAAGTTCTATCCAATATAACATTTTGTTTCAGCTCATTTAGGGTTTTTATGATCGCAGGCTGCAAGGTGGGTTTTCACGGGAGCCTGTGTGACAAAATCTGTAACGACACGTGTCTCCCTGATAACAATGGGACCGTTACTTGCCATCAGGATGATGGGGGATGTACTACAGGTGAGTCTCTCTCCCTCCCCCCTCTCTCTCCTCCCCCCTCCCCCCCTCTCTCTCTCTCTCTCTATCTCTCTTTGAAGACTTGAAGGCGGATGGGTGGGTGTTTAGGAGTTTAACGTCCTTTTCCACCACGTAAGGGTGATATCAAAGACGGGGCAACGAGAAAAACGGCCAGCACAAATATTTGGCCCCAGCCGGCGGGATTCGAACTCACGACCCGAGCATTGAGAGTCCAACGCTCTACCATTCGGCCACCCCGGCTCCCCGAAGACTTGAAGACAATACGACTACTTCCGAATGAATATGTGTACTGATCAATAGCTCATAATCGCTAAATGTACACGGGGCGGTCAGTGGTCTAGTGGTTAAGAGACTTGTCACCAATGCGAGAGGTCAGAGGTTCGAGTCCCATTCGGGGCGAAGAATTTTTCCTTCTCGTACGTGGCACCGTTCATTCGGGCCGATCGTCTCCGGGTACTACGGCTTCCTCCCCCTCTGCTTTGGAAATGTTCAGCCCACCAAATTTGAAAAAAAATAAATGCAATTCTAAATTCCGAAATTTAAATAGCTGAGCTGACCCTTCGCACCACGTGATTGTATTGTGTTTATGTCCAGTATGTGAGAGGATGCGTGTGATTCACGTGAGCGTGCGTGTTGGATTCAGTTCGCGGCGCTTTGAGCCGATTCATGAAGTTGGGAAAAGCGCCTATACTATTATTATTATTATTACATTACATGTAAAAGGTTGTGTTGGTGGCTAGTACGTGTGATTCCGCCTGCAGTAGGGGATGTGTTAACAAGTGTAAGCGACAAGGGGGCGACAGTACCTGTCTCATGGGATGGACCTGTACAAGTAATTGAAGCGCGCGCGCGCGTGTGTGTGTGTATGTGTATGTATGTGGTTTCTCTCGTAGGTGATAATTATGTTCGTTACAAATGAGATCATAGGCATAATTCATTCATTCATTCTTTTTCCAGTCTGACGCTTAATGATATTAAATACAATTCCTTAGAAAAGTAGTCGTGTTGCTCGCTATGCCACAATCACCGCTCTACAGAATGGCTTGCAAGGTTCATTTATTATGACTGAAAATATGTGCTATTTGTATGAGGAAATATTGGTCTGTCTGGATGTACGTATAACCTATTATCTTGGCATGTTCAGTTTCCAACGACGTCCATACTGATCTCTCTCATTCTGAGTGCGACTGTCTGAATAATGAGGTTGTAGACATAATCTGATGTGTTTCTTTGTGCAGTTTGCAGCTGTGCATGCTGATAAATTGTGTTTCTTGAACCGGCTGGATCATGTATGATTAATTGTTTGTACAAACTGCCATGTTGGTATTTGCAGTTTCCAGCTGTGCATGCAGATATCCTGTGTCTGAATCATGTATGATAGGATGTACAATTTATTTATTTATTTATTTATTTATTTATTTATCAGTTATCCTAAGGAAAGTGCAGGATGTAAAGATTTTCTATATCTTTATTCTAACCTCCACCATAAACAAGCACTTGCTCAATACATTTTAACGTACAGTAACGCTGACTCAGCGGCCAGTTATCTATGTCATTATCTAAAACTAACGACAACACATGCTGTTTTATTTCTTTCAAAATTTATTTCTTGGGCTGCGTTGTGAGTCTCCGTGCCGACAGAGACGACAGAGATCACGTGATGCCCCTTCTTCGAGAGATCCAGATGGAAGAAGTGAAGGTACCTGAGTTTCCCTCAATTCTCCTACGCTGCGTATTGTACAATTTTAATATGCACGTTCGCACAAACCCAAACAAAGTACACAGCGACATTATACAACAAAATGATATGGAAACTTTAAAACGACATTTAATCTAGATGAGAAATGATTCATTGTCTATGACAGACTGACCGTTAGCTACAGAAAAAGAAATCGAAGCTTATGGCGGGGGAAACTAATTTCATCCATCCTGTTACCGAATTAGGTCAAATCAGCGTGATTATGACATTATCGTATGACCTGCACACAGTTCAGTAATAACAAGACCATTCTGTTAGAGAACGAACATTTCAAGAGAAGTTTCACATAAATTTGTCTTTACGATCTTTAGCAGAATTTTCAGACGAAGACACCCAGGCCAGAGTCGATACCGAGGGACTCAAGACAGACGCATCTGACGCCGACAACCACTACGAGAGTCTGGAGAAATATGAAAACCCGGACGACATCAAACCCTACAGTACACTAGAGGCTAGTCATGGACGTCTTACAAACGTCAATATCCAGGGTGACAAAGCGGCCGTCCTCTATCACAATGTCACAGGCTACAAGACATAAATTATGTGAACTGAATGAACCAGTAAACTAGTTACGTTGTCACAGCTACTAACATGAGCAACAGTCTGAGTCATAGTGAGGGAGTGATGTGTGACTATCCCTTTAGTTTTTAAACGTCTACGTTTTACAGGAAGCTACAGATCAAACGTGTAAGGCAGTCTGTACCATGATATAAAAGTGTATAATTGTAAATGTATCTAGAGGAGAAACCCATGATGTTTTCCTGTTGTCATATACGTTGTCTTGAAATAATTTTACCTTTCCAGGAGAGTACAAATATCGGCATTCAATAGCATGTGTATACGTTTTAGCACACCTGGATATCATTCTGTTTACAACTGACTTTGTGTGTGTGTGTGTGTGTGTGTGTGTGTGTGTGTGTGTGAGTGTGTGTGTGTGTGTGTGTGTGTGTGTGTGTGTGTGTGTGTGTGTGTGTGTGTGTGTGTGTGTGTGACACAGTTATAGTTACAGAGGCTTGCCCCTTGATCACAACTTTCACAACGCTCGCACACACACACACACACACACACACACACACACACACACACACACACACACACACACACACACACACACAGATGAAATGGAATGAAATGAAACTTGAAGTGAAACTTGAAATGAAATGAAACTTTATTTGTCAACGGTAATAGACATTGGTCCAGTTTTCATTCTTGCCGTTGCTAATGCTACACACACACACACACACACACACACACACACACACACACACACACACACACACACACACACACACACACACACACACACACACAATCTATCTACGTCCGCTCACAGACACGACATACAAAAAGGATATACAATGTAGGTATCAGATGCAAAACACATGTGAGTTAAAACGTACAGTATATAAGCAACACATACACGTGACAGTAATCAGGTATCAACACACACACACACACACACACACACACACACACACACACACACACACACACACACACACACACACACACACTTTTCATGTACCAACACAAGTGGTCGGATGCATGGTGTTGTTTACGAAAGTGGATGCGAACCCGCATACATTAGATGTTTGAAGAGGCTGCTCTTAAAGGAAGAGAGAGAGAGATTAAATTACACCCTTCTTGGAGGTAAGTATACACCCCGTCCTACAGTGATAGATCATACCATAATCACTGGCCAGACTTTGAAGTACAGACAAGCGCAAGCGAGACCATCTTGCAGCTAGGCGGGGTTGGTAGGGCCGGGCAAACAAAGACTATCTAGAGGCAGAAAAAGTGGTGGTGGTGTTTGTAGTGGTGTGTGTGTGTGTGTGTGTGTGTGTGAGGGAGAGACAGAGAGGGGTGGGGGGTACGGTAGAATAATATAAACAGATAACAAAACAGTTTCAAACACTATCAACCACAAGTCATCCCCAACACACACGCACGCACGCACGCACTCACGCACGCACACTTCTCAACAGGAAGGAAAACTGGTGCTGGTAAAAAGAACATTCTTTGCCAATGTCCTTGTTGTAGATAACGACCGAGTGGGCAAAAAAGGGTGTTTCACATTCACCTCAAGCGTGATATACGATAAGGCTTCTTGGCAGATCCCAACAACTTGCGTGAGTCACAGCGGTATTGCTCAGGACATGGTAACTTATCTCTCTTAAGTTTTTCTCCTGCGCGTAGGTCTCTGGGACTTTTTAACATTTTATTTCGTTCAAGAAGGGCTTTGGATATGTTAGGTGAATCGTTTGATCTGGGCTACAAACGGTTGGCTTAACAGCAATTTCGTTAAAGGAAAAAGTCAGTTTTCTTTCATTAAAGAGATAAGTGTTTACACATCTCATGTCTTTGACAAAAATACAGTCTATTTAGTCACTATCAAGGTACAACCAAACAGAATACTGACAAAAGTACTAAACAAACAAATCACCTCTCTCTCTCTCTCTCTCTCTCTTCTGTGACGATGTGACGGTGTGTGTGTGTGTGTGTGTGTGTGTGTGTGTGTGTGTGCGTGCGCGCGCGCGCGTGTGTGTGTGTGTGCGTGTGTGCGCGTGTGCGTGACCGTGTGCGCGTGTGTGTGTGTGTGTGTGTGTGTGTGTGTGTGTGTGTGTGTGTGACATATTTATCATTATCTTTTTCACAAGTATGCTGAAAACTCAAGAGCCATAGTTTAAGAGACAGTCATTGATAGCGTGTAGTACTGGCTATTATCACCCTGACAAACTTGCGGGAGATCACGTTACGTATGCTGTACACTTCCTGGTCGCCGTCTGTATGTGGCTGTAGAACGTCAAGTTGGCCAGAAGGAATTCACTATGGCGAGAGGCGACTTCGGTCTGTTGTGTTTGCTGGCTGTGTTTTCTTTTTTACAGAGGCCTGGCTGTTGTCAGTATCAGCAGATAGGTGAGCGGCGTGTATTGTTTTCCTTCATTGAATTATCGGTATGTTATGTAAGGGATGTTTGTATCGATAAAGTTGTTGTTCAGTTGTCGGTGAGGGGAGAGCGGGTTAGCCGAACCTTCAACTGACACAAGTGACTCATGACACAACCGACAACTGACACAACAGACTACTGACACACCCAACTGCTGACACCGCGCTGCCCAGACTTCAGTTAGGGAAGAGCCGGATTGCTGTAGCTGCAACTAACCACTGACACAAGCGACTACAGACAGTCGACTACTGACCCAAGCGAATGGGTCGCGCGACAAGAAGCGACTAGTGACACAGCCCACTACGGACCCAAACGAATACTGACCGCTTCCAAGATGTGATCGTTCACAGAGACCGCTAAACTGTTTTTCCCCTTAAACTGGGATTGATATGATTAGGAATCTTGGAATCCGCATTCATGCAGACTGTCAAACTCACAAACTGCTTTGTTGCCCTACACTTAAAAAAAAAAAAAAAAAAAAAAACCTCCTCTGACGTTACCGGCCCTGTCAGTCAATCATTTGAAAGAAACTGAATCCGTACTTTTCGTTTGCTGTTTATACCCCCGCTGAGGGCTTAAATTAAGCATGGTATGCAACACTAACTGGCATCATACGTGTTGATTATAATTAGCAGCTAATATCGATTATCTCTGTGCCTCTTTTATCAGTCTTGTGTGACTTCCATCTTGTGAAACATGATGGCCTGCAGAATGGCCTTTTGAGTAGATACATAATTTTATTCTTTAAAATTATAAGCCTGTGTGTGTGTGTGTGTGTGTGTGTGTGTGTGTGTGTGTGTGTGTGTGTGTGTGTGTGTGGTTCCTGCAACTGAGATGGCTGCAAGTAAATCAGAGGTACTCCTTTGCAATAGCTTATTGTGTGTAAACCACTGCGAGCATAAATGCCGTGAGCCAGCCACAGAAAAGCGCGGAAGGTGTCACTAGTGAGAGAAAACAGTGCTCTTTTGCTTTACAGGCAGGGAAACCTATCACGCGCACATTGGCTAACCCGCTTTGTGGTACAATAGGGAGGTGTTAACTGGTTAACAGGTTAACAGGTTTTTTTTCTCCCGCCGGTGTGATTTTCACTTACTTTCACGACCCAGTTTGGCATGCGCGCGCGGACAACAAGCGACTACTGACACAGTCCATTACTGACCCAAGCGAATACTGACACAAGCGACTACTCACACAACCGACTGATGACAGTCGACTGCTGACACAAGCGACTGCCACCACCGATGGATATACATGTTTTCAATACTAGTAGTAGTTGCGGACCTTTTGTTAAAGTTACATCTTGCAGGATGAACAACTCCCAACTCACACAGATGCCGTCACTGTTGGGCCAGTGGTCTTTCCTAAGTCTATTTTAGAGCCATGCAAGCTGTAATGTTGCCATCGACCCAGTCCAAACTTGTAACGCTGGTCCTAAATTTGAGTTCTCAGTGACCCACTGAGGCGGCAAGTAGACATCTGTTTAAAAAGTGTCACTCGCCCCACTGGCCGGTTAGGCTGTAGGCGTGTGGTTTGGCTCGCGTTTTAGGTCATATTTATCTATGTATTTATGCCCGCTTAACCTTTGCCTTACGTCGTGAGTGCAACTGCACACACACGTTCATTCAAACTTCCATAGCTAAGTCAGTTTACACTCTAGATCTACGAAACTTCCTGACATTGTCAATCGACAATATTAATGGGAAAGTGTTCACCAAAAACTTGTGTACTTTGGATGGTAAACAAACAAGTAAATAAGCAAGCAAAGCGTTGTTTAATGAACACTGGCCATTTAAGAATTTTATCAGCAGCTCTATGTCTTAACATTTCAAAACAAGTGGATTCGTTTACGAATGACTACAATTCAAAAGTACTTCCCGGTGTTTCAGGGTTTAACGTCCTTTTCCACCTGATATGATACGATAATATCACTCTGCCATCTGACACCAGCCTAAAATCTGAAGTCCTTGTAATCCTACAGTTTTAGCGTCGCCATCTTTGTCAATTCTAAATATACACGTATACGAATCTCACCTTGCAAAATTAATGCTAGGTTACCATAAGATATATGTAACATTGTTTACCCAAAGCAGTTAAGTGCATTTTATACAGACAGCAAAAACACCAATCTAACTGTCTTTCTTTAACTGCAGTTCTCGGAAACTCAGTAAACTGCAATATGAGTTCCGTATACACTGGTGGTGATGGAACCTCTGTCGACTGTACGGGAGCCATTAACGGCAACACTGATACAACGTGGCACCCTACAAGAGACAACAACCCAAACTGTGTCTTCACTGCTAAAGGCGATTGGCCCGCATACTGGTTTCTGAACCTGGGACAGGCACGTACCATCCACAGGATTACCACCTACCACGTCCGTAAGATCTGCCTATTCTTTTTCCATGATTTGAAACGCTTGAAAATGAATTTATTTACATGACTTAGATTTTGTAGGACTAAATACACACACACACACACACACACACACACACACACACACACACACACACACACACACACACACATCGGTATCAGGCTTTCACGACTTCGTCCTCCAGCCATGCGGAGCCAGGAGTATTTTAGAAGTTACTGCCAAAGAAAATGTTCGTATCTTTTATCGATTGTTTCGCTGACACATGTTTTCTACAGATGGTTACACTTGGGCCATGCGGAACGTCCAGGTCAGCGTGGACGGAAGAGAAGTGTTTACATATCCTAACGATAAATCAGGCATCGCCAATCCCACACAGATGACTTACAACTTCCCAGTCACAGGCCAGATCATCAAGATAGAAAGGACGACAGAGGCGGATAGTAACTACCTACCACTTTGTGAAGTGCAAATTTGGGGTACGAGCGTTCGTTGACATTCGCAAAGGTTTTATACTACTGATTTTTTACAGAAAATACAAAATAAGTGCTATGATATTTTTCGTTTTGTTAAGTACACGTATTACCTGTCCTGCCTATTAGCAATACTTTCGTATTCATTTTCGACCTCAAAATGGAATTATTTAAATCTAGATATTTGTAGAAAATGATCAGACAGTTGTATCATATTTTTATCATATTAAGTAAATTAAGTAGAACTTAGAATTCAGTAGACGAAAATTCGCTTCGTATGGAAACGTTCTGCATTCAGAAAGCTAAAAAAGTTAAATCCTGCTGACCTTGTCCTTGCGTAACCAACAGAATCGTCCTTCAAGTCTTTCATAAACACACACTGACTGTACCGACTGTATGGTAACCACCATTCCCCAATTCAGGCTTTCGAAACAGCTCTGTTTGGATGACTAGCCCTCCTCCAGTAATAGCGTATGATGTCTGTGTTGTGTAATTAGGACAGGGAAGAGAGCGACTGAGGGTTGGGAAAGTCGCGTGGAGTTTTTATAATTGCTAGGACACCGGTCGCTAGAGTTTAAATGGGGGAAAATCAAGGTACTGATCAGAGCTGTTGATTTCATCGGGGGTGGGGGAAACTAGGAATTGATGCGCTTTGTTGTAACAACAACAAAAGGCGGCAGCCGTTGAAAGATAAAATTCATAAGGGACAGTGTTTTACATGCTCATTCTAACAAAACTGTTTCTTTTTTTACATGTGACCCGTGTAGCAAATTTTTTGCATAACCAGTATTCCTTGTCATGTCCAACAGAGTGTAAGAGAGACAGATACGGGAAGGAATGTGCCAACACCTGCAGCACCAACTGTCAGGACAACGGAGGGAAGAAACCTTGTGACGCAATAAGTGGAGACTGTAATCAAGGTAATGTCTAAAACATACTCTTGCTCGGAGTTTTTCTTTCAGTCACGAATCATGTCGTTCAAACATGGGAATATCAAGACGTGTGGCAAATGTGACGCTCATCCGAGTTTTCATTTTTGACCTACAACCGATGGTGTCCGACGTTTGACGGTGTTATATTGACGTTTTGTCATAATTTTATCGGACATGTATAGTCTCAGGACTTGAAACAGTCGTCAGCGTAGATGGCAAATTCAGAGGCAAGAAATACATTAAGATTTTGTAGAGGCGTCAGAGAAATTCATACTGTGCATGCACGTTTCATAACCCAAAGTCTTTGATCTCAAACCACAAGAATCAGGGTCAGTGTCAGACAAAGAGCAGTACTGAGAGATGTACCTCTCTCTCTCTCTCTCTCTCTCTCTCGTTTTATTCCTTTTTATTACTTAGTTAATAGTAGTTGTGAGCAACGGCAGGCATGAAACTGAGTATCTGACGTCAGCAGCCGCTATCGTTGTAAAATAAAGTTTAATTGATTCAT
The DNA here is from genome assembly GCA_018292915.2 of Batillaria attramentaria. Taxonomy (NCBI): domain Eukaryota; kingdom Metazoa; phylum Mollusca; class Gastropoda; family Batillariidae; genus Batillaria; species Batillaria attramentaria. The sequence continues at coordinate 1,425,694 of JACVVK020000091.1, forward strand.
TGATTCTCTCTCTGTCTGTCTCTCTCTCTCTGTCGTGGGAGAGGTGCATGCTGGGCAGGAAGTTCTCTCCACTGTTGATATTTTGGACTTATTTTACCAAAATTATCCTTCACGATGCCTGTTGTCGGTTTTCCAACAACACTGGAAGTCGCTCTGGGGGCCCTGCTTCAGCACAACCAACTCTCCTCTTAGAAAATCACCGGAGAAGGTGACAGTACGGTCGTGGTCATTCGACTGAAAACCGGCTCAGCTACAGACAACATGGCGAATGCCGGTAACAGTCCTGTGTACTATCGAAGGAAGCCACCGAGTCAAGTGAACCGCGACAGGAAACGGACAGAAAAGAAAGCTGCTGCGAAACAAGAGAGTGGGAAGGAAAGTGATGGTGATTTGGATTTTGAACACTCACAAGCTTTATTCATGCCTACGCCACCAACTGCTTGTTTTTATGAGCACAGTGACACGCCAAACCATTCAGGCGACACACCAACACAGATACGTGCACGTGAAACCCGCTGTGAATCAGCTGACGCTAGTGTGTTGTGTACGGGCGTTGACCTAGTGACGGCGGATGAAGTTAGCTCTGCTGAAGTTCATTTACCAGAAAACAACAGTGGGACAGACCAAACTAGTATGAGTGACGCTGACGATGAAGAGCCGCGGCTTGAGAGAGTGCGTGAAGCAGGTTACAGTGTCACCACTATCAAGGACTACGTGGCTGAACTGACAGACAGATCACTTCAACGGAACATCAGAGACAAAACAAGAAATGTTAGTTTCCGTACCGTGTGTCGCGATCGTTCTAACGACAGTCTAGACACTCTGATTTGTGAAAGTGATGACGTTGTATTTCAGCTCAAGTGGTCTGCTGCAAGAGAAAAGCCTTCTTTTTACTGGTTTGTCAAACGGGACATCACGCAAATGATAGAAAAGGAACGTCACATCACCTACAAGATGCTGCACTGGGTTCCTGCTGATCGGGGCAAAATTCAGTGTCGGATTGAGAAAGGACTGACCATTATGCACACTATTATGGGTGCTGTGAGATACTTCCTTGGCTGACCATTAGAACAAGTCTAGAACAATAGTGTACCACACGTGCAGCTGTCAGTTAGACTCCCGTTGTGTTGTCTTACCTATCCGGACACGTGTTTTTCACGCACATGATTATTGTGGGTTTTTTCTCAGACTCTAATGTCGCAGTCTGAACGAACTTTCTGTGACTTGGCATCCTTGTCGCACAATGTCGTCTGTTTGATGTATGACGTATTTCTGCATGGATTTGTAATGCCCCCTCCCCCCTTCCCCTTTGCAAAGGGCATAACGCCCACGCAATAAATAATCTGAATCTGAATGTCTCTGTCTGTCTGTCTGTCTGTCTGTCTGTCTGCCTCTCTCTCTCTCTCTCTCTCTGTGTCAGTACATTGCTGACACGCACCTAAAACTGACTAGTAGCGCGTCGTGTCAGCAGAGTATTCCTTTACATCCTTTAAGGCGCGTCTTAACTGAGCCCGAACAAGTCCGAAGAACCGCGACGAGCGAAGCAAAATCCTTCGCCCGAAAGATTTTTGGGGTTCGCGAACAGATTTTGGACAGTTCGGCATTCGCTCGACATGCAGTGCGAGAAACTGTGATCAACCGCGAATGATTTCGCCAGGCGCTATCTGATTGGCTGGTCCAGATTCGCCTGCAATCTGGTTTGAAGATGGCGGAGGGTCGCGCTCGTACATGGCCGGTGTCGGTTCAAAGTTACAAGCATTAATATTTCGGCATTGAAGAAGTTTCTTGGTGCTGTTGGAATGCATTG
>JACVVK020000091.1:1432500-1447500 GCA_018292915.2 Batillaria attramentaria
GAAATTACTTGGGAGTGAATTCCAAAGAAATTCCTCTGCAAATGATAAGCTAGTCTATAAATGTCGATTCTCGGTTTTGGGATAAGATACAGTTTGTTTCTGTTTCCAAAGCTAGATTCCGAGCGACAGAAAAAGTGAGACATATACTCAGGCGCTTTGTGATTCCATATTTTAAACATAAATGTTGCCTTGTTGAAGCGTAAATGATCATTTAGACAAAGAATACCTGCTTTTTGAAATGTCTGGTCCGTTGTAACTGTTGGACCAGGTATCATTTGCTTTCCCGCTCTTCTGAGTAAAGTGTTCAGTCTTTTCAAATGAACTTCGATATTTCTGTAGGGTGTGCTCGTGGCTACTACGGCGTGACGTGTCAATTACTGTGTGGAAAAGGATGCGTGGACAACAATTGTAGCAGACAAGATGGCGCCTGTACTTGTCTGACTGGGTGGTCTCCTCCGTATTGTGTAGGTCAGTAATTACGTTGCTTTACCAGTGTTATGTGGGCTGACCTCTAGCACCTTGTTATGCCAATTCCATTACCACTGCTGTCTATATGGTTGGAAAATCGGCTGGGATATCGTTGCATAACACGGAGAGAAACCTCAGATTGACCTGATAGCCCGGTAGCGAAGAATCGGTATCACACATCACACAGCTTGACTTCGGGTCTAACCTTTGTGTCCCGTTACAGCCGTGACAGTCATCCTGGTATAGTGTATTTGGTGTGGTAGTTGCCAACGGTTTTAGTCTATACCTTTTTATGGAGACACTTTTGTAGACCTATCAAACAGGAAAAACGTATACCTACTTAGAGGAGTGTGGCGGGGGGGGGGGGGGGGGGGGGAGAGAGGGTGTTACAGTTTTAAGGGATTACAATTTCCCTGAAAGATTAAAGGGGTTCTCGATTCAAATTTGTCAATGAAGTTTCAGACACCGAAGCTGAGCTTGATGGAACCCGTTATTATCTTCTTAATTCATGTATGTTTACAGTGACGGCCAGCGAAAGTTCTGGCACACAAGATGGCGGGGATATCGTCGGTCCAGTCGTCGGAGGTCTTCTTGGAGCTGGAGCTCTGATAGGACTGTCCATCTTGTTGGCAGCTATCATCCGGTAGGCATGTTATCATGATTTTTATCGCAGTTTCTTCTTCTGAAACAACCCTGCAATGATACTACAAGCAACTCATCTTTAAATCAGTAAGGCATGGTGATGCTGATCGAGTGTAACTTTCTTCTCTCATTAATTTTCCAGACGACAGAGATCACGTGATGGCCCTACTTCAAGAGATTGCGACGAAAGGAGAGAAGGTAAGTGAGTCGCCTGCGTTGCGTATTATTCACTTTTAAAATGCTCGTTCGCACTAATCCAAACAAAGTTCACCACGACATTATACAACAAAATGATATGGACACTTTAAAACGGCATTTAATCTAGATGAGAAATGATTGTCCATGACAGACTGATCGTTACCTACAGACAAAAGAGACCGAAGCTTGTGGCGGGGGAAACTGGTTTCATCCATCCTGTTATCGAAACTGGTTTTCACATTACCATGACTATGACATCATCGGATGACTTGCACAAAAATGAATAATGATTGGATTTTTTTCGTAAACAACACATATTTCAAGAAAGTTTCGAATAACAATGTCTTTATCTTCTTCAGCACAATTTTCACCTGAAGATGCCCAAGCCAGAGTCGATACCGAGGGACTCAAGACAGACACATCTGACGCCGACACCCACTACGAGAGTCTGGAGAAATATGAAAACCCGGACGACATCAAACCCTACAGTACACTAGAGGCTAGTCATGGACGTCGTACAAACGTCAATATCCAGGGTGACAAAGAGGCCGTCCTCTATCATAATATTACAAGCTACAAGACACAATGACTATGTGGTCTATGACAAAGAGGCCGTCCTCTATCACAATATTACAGGCGACAAGACATAATTTATGTGAACTGAATGAACCAGTAAACTAGTTACGTTGTAACAGCTGCTAATAGGAGCAACAGTTTGAGTCATCGTGAGTGAGTGATGTATGACTGTCTCTTTAGCCTTTAAACGTCTACCAACAAAAAAAATGCATCTTTTATAAGCATCAAACTTTTCATGATGATAGACATTGACAAAACCTGTACTGGCATACATGAATTCAATTTCCTTGAGTCAAGGTCAAGGCCATTCAAGATTTTTTTTTTTTAGGAGACTTTAACATTAGCATTTTCTTGGAAACAACAAACAGCAGAGGCACCAAACAAGGCACAATGATAGACAGCAATGAGACCTATATGCAGACATACCCTTTTGAATGACCTTGACTCAAGGTCAAGGTCATTACAGCTGTCTGTTGGGAAATATTACATTACCATTTGTACAGAAACTACGAAAACATTGGAGCTATCAAACTTGGCATAATGATAGTCACTGATAAGCTCTTCACTTACAGATCTCATTTGAATCTGTCCTGAAAAAACTGTTAGATTGCCATTTGCCGTTTTCTTAGGAACTATGAACACAAGAGACACCTTACTTCAGGATAGACAGTGATAGCTTTACAAACATACTCTTTTGAGTGACCTTGACCCATCTCACGAGTGAGCCAAGGAGACTTTGCTCCTGTAGTTCTTCTTGTTGCTTATGCTTTTTATGTATTGGCCCTCCAGTATTTTTCAGCTGCTAGCTAGCTATCAAGAAACGCCATTCGGGAAAGTGTGTTCATGCTGTTGTACTTGTTTACAAAATGACGCACGAAGTGTGTGAACACAAATCAGCCCTAGGCTACACAGTTGGAGTAAACGCCAGTGTCTTGGTTTCTTGTTAGCACCCCCCCCCCCCCCCCCCCGGCTGGTGCCAAATATTTGTGCTGGCTTGCCGCGTCTTTGATATCACCCGTACGTGATGGAAAATGACGTTAAACCCCCAACTCCCCCCCTCCCCCCCCCCCCCCCCCCCCCCCCCCCCCCGCCGGTATTGCGCAGAACCTGCCATTTAGTGTTGTAAATATATCTTACATTTATGTTATATAAACAGGATAAAGAGTCATAGTACTCACTGTCTGAAGTTCATAGAATTACTAACTACCCTATATAATGATTTATATCACGATGTATTCATTACGCCAAAGACTTGAACTGTTTTCTTTTCTGAGCTTGTTCTGGTGTGTTTTTTTCCGGATGCCATGAAGTATTTGTTCTCCTGATAATACACAGGATTTGTGAAGTTCGTTACATATAAATTTGTGCAACTGCACAACTATATAAATCAGTCTAATCCAAGCCTTGCTACATTTGTACACACTTTATAGCCATTCCATAATTACTGCACGTATCACGGACAAAGAACACACGTGCTTCTGTGCAAAGTCGACATAGGAGATCTAATTTGAATCCAAACTCTCTCCAGTTATGATTCTGAACGGAACTTTGAAGATTGAAAGATTTTCCTTGTCACGACAATAAAAATGTGAGCAAAAGGTTGCAGTTATTGTCAGACAAATTGAGTGTCTCTTGAAATGGTGGCGGTGTGTGTGTGTGTGTGTGTGTGTGTGTGTGTGTGTGTGTGTGTGTGTGTGTGTGCGCGCGTGTGCATGTGTGTGTGTGTGTGTGTGTGAGAGAGAGAGAGAGAGAAGGGGAAGGGGAGACATGTCCTTGCAAAAGCCAATGCACTGTAAGTTTTACACAAACATATTGCCTCTCTATTGATAAAATTGTACCCCTGGGCCAACATTGGCCGCGAATTAGTCTTTGTTGCTTGCGCGGCTTTACTCAACCCCCTCGGCCAACAACGTTACCCTTTTCATCTAAAGCACTAGCTTATCACAACCAGGAAGAACGTACACATGCACACCTGCGCGTCGACGTGGCTCGAGGACAGACAGCTCTGTACTACTTTTTATTTTGGAAAATCGATACTGTCGTGTCAGCGTGTGTGGGGATGGCCACTCGGGGTTCATACAACTCAGTCAGGATCGGTGAATCAGGTTTATGGCAGGTCAAGATGAGGACAGCATTCAGGTTGGACAACATGGCGTAACAAGCTGCGTGCGCATCACTCGTATCCCCAAGCCCCCATGGGACAGTTACTAGGGACTCTTACCAGTGGACCAAGGGAGACAACCTCACTTATCGTTACATCTTCCCCTTTTACAAGTTAATAGCAATTAACTAAACCAAATCGAACGCAACTTTAAAATATCTTATCTTGGAAATAAAGTGCTACTGGCAATCATACTGGAAACATCTCTGTTCCTTATTTAGCAATGTTCTAACTTCTATACTGATGGGTGATCATACTATCTGAAAACTGTCCTAATAAACTGAACCAACTTTTACAGCACATTCCACTGGCTGCATGAATAAAGCAATAATCAGCAATATTTTCCAAAACATACAGAACACCTTAATTAAACAAAATGTTCTTAATCAGGCAGTTCAGGACTGTTTCCACTGTCTTGATCTCCATCAGCACTCACTGTACTGTTTCTTCAAATAAGAATTTCACCATCAGATCACACACAATAACTCAAATAAAATAACATCTCACTAATAATGAATTCTTATCATCTAAAGAGTACACCGGTGATCTGGAACTTAACACTACTGGTTCCCTAACACTCTGCACTGGAATCCAGGATGAAGAACACTGAAGCTGTAAAGTATCCACTCAGGAATTGAAACGAAGCTGTAAAGTATCCACTCAGGAATATATATGGCTTACCCACAAATACTGATCACACTTTACTACACCACACTTTGCACACTGTAAAGTAATCCAACTGAAAATCGAAGATCACTGGAACCTAACTGGCTTGTTAATAACACGACCAGATCTGGTAACACGTGCTGGTGTAGCTGCTTCTGGAATCGAAGACTGTGCTGTAGAACCCGGCACTGCGGCGGCTTGCGACGACTCTGGAGCTTCCTGCGGAGACGGTGGTCGACCAGGTGGACCTCCCTGTTCCTTCAGCTCCTGCACTGGTAATGGTGACGATACTGGCGGTGCGACAGGAACGATGACTGATGAGTCAGACTGAAGACTGAGACTTGTGTCTGACTCAGGTCGGCGCATCAGATTACGGCGATTGCGTCGTACCTGACCTGATGGCGTCTGGATCAGGTATGATCGGGGTGCACATTTCCCAATCACCTCCGCCGGCAACTTCCAGCCCTTCTGCCCGTCCAACTTGACAAGCACTGGATCACCTGGGCTCAGTTCTGACAAAGGCTGTGCACCATGACGACGATCATAGGAGAACTTCTGCTTCTGCTTGAACCCCTGGTCACGCTCACGCAACTGTTTGGCATCAACAGTACGGGGTGTGAGCGTTGAAGGTAGGGCAGGAAGTGTAGTACGAAGTTTCCTCCCCATAGCTAGCTCAGCTGGACTAGCTCCCAGTTCAGGAATCGGTGTGGACCGATGAATGAGGAGAGCGAGGAACGCGTCATCTTGACGGAGAATGCGTTTGGCTGTCTTGACTGCGTTTTCAGCTGCACCATTCGCCTGGGGGTAGTGGGGCGAACTGGTAACGTGCTGAAAATTCCAGCTTGCAGAAAAGCGCTTGAATTCTGCAGACGTGAAGTTTGTCCCATTATCAGTCACTACTGTCTCTGGGATACCGTGACGGGCAAAACAACCCTTCAGCTTGCCAATGACAGCGAACGAAGTTTCGTTTGGCAAGCAACTCAGCTCAATGTATCTTGAGTAATAATCTGTCACCACAAGATATGGTTTCCCTTTGAAGTCAAGAAGATCAGCTCCTACTTTCTGGAACGGTCTGTCTGGCAGACTGGAAGGCAGTAGCGGTTCATGGACATGAGATGCTTGCTTCTCTAAGCACAGCATGCAGTTCGCCACTCTGTTCTTAATGTCTTTGCCAATCTGTGGCCACCAAACACACTGGGCTGCACGCTCTCTGCATTTGGCCACACCCTGATGACCATCATGGATTCTGTCTAGCAGTTCCTTTCTCAAACTCTGCGGAACTACTATTCTGTCCCCTTTCAGTAACAGTCCATCATGAACACTCAGTTCACTGCGAAGTGCGAAAAGGTTTCTCGCTGCGAGTTGCACATCTTCTTTGTGTTCTGGCCATCCCTCAAGCGTGTACTTCATAGCACACTGGAGGGTCACATCACGCTTTGTCTCTTCCTGCAGCTGGATGAGTCTCGTGTCTCTCACTGGCCATGATGCAGTGACTGCATGCACATGAGCAGTAACATCGTCCTGAGATCGCTCATCTCCTGCTGAGACTGGTTGCCGTGACAGTGCATCTGCCACAAGCATCTCTTTCCCTGGAACATGAGTTGCTGTGAAATTGAATCTCATCAGCCGAAGCAACAGTCTCTGACAACGCAGAGGTGTGTCAGATAAGTCTTTAGAGTTCATGAGGGGCACCAACGGCTTGTGGTCCGTCATGACGTCGAAGTGTTGCAGTCCGACCAGGTACTTGCTGAACTTCTCACACGCCCATGTAGAGGCCAGACATTCTTTCTCTATCTGTGCGTAGTTTCTTTCAGCCTTGGTCAGCATTCTCGATGCGAAGGCGACTGGGCGAAGTCTATCCCCATGCTTCTGCAACAGAACTGCTCCAAGACCGTAGCTGCTTGCGTCGGCACTCACGATGGTAGGCAACTCTGGATCGAAGTACGCCAGTGTAGGCGCAGACGTTACAAGCTCTTTCACTTGTTTCACTGCTGCAACTTGCGCTGGACCCCAGCACCACGCTTTCTCCTTCTCTAGGAGTTCAGACAGCGGGCTCACGACAGTGGACATGTTGGGAAGATATCTGCCTATGAAGTTAATCATCCCAAGAAATCTACGCAGCTCTGCAACGTTTGTTGGGTCAGGCATGTTCCTGATTGCCTCAGCTTTCTGGGGGTCGGGCTTGATCCCAGACTGGCTTATGATGAAACCCAAGAACTTGATTTCCTTCTTCTTGAACTCGCATTTCTGTTTGTTGAGCTTCACCCCAGCTTGGTGTAGCTTGCTCATCGCTTCTTTCAGATGAACGTCGTGATCCTCTGGACACTTGCTGTGGACCAAAATGTCGTCGAAGTAGCAGATAACACTTTCCTGCTCACCCAGTATCTGCTCCATCGTCTTTTGGAAAATTTCAGGAGCACTGGAGATCCCCTGCGGCAATCTGCGGAAAAAGTATCGCCCACACGGAGTGATAAAAGTTGTGAGTCTTGCCGTGCTGTCGTCAAGTGGAACTTGGAAAAATCCCGACGTGGCATCGAGCTTGCTGAAGATGGTTGAACCTCTGAGTTTGTGTACAACATCTTCCGCTGTCGGAAGAATGTATCTTTCCCGCTTCACTGCTGCATTCAGCTTTTTGTAGTCTGTGCAGATGCGGACATCTCCTGATGGCTTGATAACAGGAACGATCGGGGCACACCAATCAGTCGGCTCCTCGATCTTTTCAATTATTCCAGCTTTCTCCATCCTCTTCAGCTCCAACTTGACCTTGTCTAGCAAGGGAATGGGCACTCTCCTCGCTACCTGGACACTATATGGCGTACAGTTTTCTGTCAGCTGTATCGTGACTGGTTTCACTTTAATCGGCTGCTCGTCAAGCTCCCCAAAAATGGGTAACTCAATATTGTCAGCGTCAGCTAGCTTAATCAGTTCCATCCTCACGGCTGCCTCTCTACTGAGCAGACTTTCTGACAGGTGAGAATTCACCACATACAGTGTCAATGGAAGTGTCTTGTTCCCTACTCTGGCCTTCATAATTTCAATTTTGCCAATACAGTCCAGTTCTCCTCCCGGGCTGCGGAGAATTGTGTTAGTTGTCTCTAAGGCAGGCTTTGGCTTCATTGCGTTGTACGTTTTTGCAGAGATCACCGAGACGTCAGCCCCTGTGTCGATCTTGAAGGGTAAGTATCTGTTCCCTAGTCCAATCTGAACTCGCCATGGTGATTGCGTTTTTCCATCCGAGACTGACATAAGGAACGCTTCGCCATCTTTCGCAGACAGATCATCCACGGTCTTGCGTGTGCATGCTCTGGATCGAGCAAAATGTCCCTGCCTGTGACATCCCCTGCACTCTTTCCCAAACGCCGGACAACGTTTCCTAGCGTGAGTCTTGGCACAAAATTTGCAGTCATGTACCAAACTGTCTTTCATGTGTCTGCTACCCTCAGCACCCTGGCTACTGTGCCAGTGGTGTTTTCCTCTCTGTGCGGGACCACGTTTGAAACCTTTACCCCTGGTAACTGCATCAACAGCTTCTCCATGACGCTGCTCTTTAATCTGCAACTTCACTGCTTCATTCTGTCTTGCAATCTTGACAGCTGATTCAAGTGTAAGGTCGCTCTCAAGCTGTAGCTTCTCTGAAACGGCTTGGTCGGAGAGTCCTAGGACCAACCTATCTCGTATAGCGTCTTCTCTGGCTTCCTTAAACTCAGCATGTTCGCTAAGGTCGTACAGAGTGCGTACGTACTCTTCTACCGTCTCTCCATCTCTCTGACAGCGTTTGTGAAATGTTGCTCGAACGTGAATGACGTTTTTCTTCGGCTGGAAATACTTGTCAAACTCTTTCAGTACAGTCTCGTAGACTTTAGCTTCTTCTGCCCCCAGCTTGAACTGACTGAAGATCTTCTCTGCTTCAGGCCCCATAGAATATAGCAGACAACTGACCTGTACGTCTCCATCCTTTCTTTTCAGTTCTGTAGCTACGTGATACCTCTGAAACGTAGCGCGCCAAATCGGCCACGACTCTGGCTCACGAAAGTTGAATGGCGGCGGCGGTTTGAATCCTGACATCTTCTATCTTCGTCTTCACTTCTGACACCATGTGGGGATGGCCACTCGGGGTTCAAACAACTCAGTCAGGATCAATGAATCAGGTTTATTGCAGGTCAGGATGAGGACAGCATTCACGTTGGACAACATGGCGTAACAAGCTGCGTGCGCATCACTCGTATCCCCAAGCCCCCATGGGACAGTTACTAGGGACTCTTACCAGTGGACCAAGGGAGACAACCTCACTTATCGTTACAGCGTGTCTCGGTGTTTGTGAAACTGTCTACGCAGCCAGCTTAAGTCCGAGTGATATTTTGCTGGTAACAATAATACGCACTTCTGCGCATTCGTCGATCAGAAGAAATAAGCTGGCCACGCTGTCATTTGTCATTGCGGTGAAAGGGTCAATGTTCCACCGCGCTCACACACACACACAGACACACACACACACACACACACACACACACACACACACACAGAGGGGTGGGTGGGTGTTTGGGGGTTTAACGTCCTTTTACACCACATAGGGTGATATCAAAGACTGGGCAACGATGAAAAAGCCAGCACAAATATTTGGCCCCAGCCGGGATCGAACTCACGACCCGAGCATTAGAAGTCCAACGCTCTACAATTCGACCACCCCAGCTCCCCCGAGAGAGAGAGAGAGAGAGAGAGAGAGACAGACAGACAGACAGACAGTGAGAGGCAGACAGACAGACAGAGGGAGAGTCATGTACAGGTGAATCGGATTAACTGAATTGTAAAAGCTATATACAAAAGCCTACCTGATAACAGATAATCCTTAAATCAACGCAGTACTTCGCACTCTTCTAGTACAGGCTTATCAGAACCAGAACAAGGAAGACACGATCTGTGTGCATGCCATAACGTTCGTTCATTAAAACAACCGGTAACATTAGTGTGTGAGGCAATGTTTTCATGTACGAGTATTGACAAAAATGTCCAGAAGTAAATTACACCCTTCTTGCAGGTAAGTATACGCCCCGTCCTACAATGATGGATCATACAAAAGTCACTGAGTACGCTTTGAAGAAATAATCATCATTACAATAATTATAGATATTCAACGGAGCCCCCCCCCCCCCCCCCCCCCCCCCCCCCCCCCCCCCCCCCCCCCCCCCCGCATGAGCTCAAGGCCCCTTACAATTAACAAACACTCGCGCACCCAGAAACACACAACATGCCTCCACACATACATCAACTAAATAATGTGCCAGCATAATACACAGCCTCCCTTGCACCAGACACACACACACACACACACACACACACACACACACACACACACACACGCACACACACACACGTCCATGTTGTAGATAACGACCGAGGAGGAAAAGAGTTGTTCAGAATCCCTTCAAGCATGATAACGTAGCATGGGGTCACAGCGGTAGTGCTGAGGACGGGACACGTTATTGGAGTTTCCCCCCTGTATGGATTAGGCCTGTCTCTGTTATCTCGATCAAGCCCGGCGTTTTGGGCATGTTAGGTGCTGTGAATCGTTTGATTGGTTTTCTGAGTGGTTGTCCTCACTGAAAATCGGTTAAGGGAAAAAGTCATTTTTCTTTTACTCAAAAGATGATCTCTATTTATACGTTTCATGTGTTTGACAAAAATACAGTCTGTTTCGAGTCACTATGAAGGTACAACCAAATACAAACTGAAACAAACCCCCCAAAACTATCAAACAAACAAATAAAGGCACGCATCTCTCTCTCTCTCTCTCTCTCTCTCTCTCCTCTCCCACCCGGAATGAGGAATGGGGGCCCTATGAATGGAGATACCCTCAGACCTGTTAGACGTCTCAGCGGTAGGATGGTAGATCTGCCCCCCCCCCCCCCCCCCCCCCCCCCACCCCCCAACTGTGGCTTGTAGCCAATGTAGGGCAAGGCGGACAAAGGCATACAAAGCACACATCTCCTAGATCTAGGGAGCGCTCTCAGCTTTACTTACTTCTCCTACTTTCAAATACCGCGGTTGCCGGTTACGAAAAGTCGGGTGCTCTCCAGCGCCGGAGACGCGAACGGTCCTCCTGATGTGGGCTACGCATGCGATGGCGAACAACGTGAGCGTTTCGACCGGCGAAGATGTTTGTGATAAAATTAAATCAATGAAAGTTCCTGAACTGAAAAAAATATCTGAAAGACAGGGGCGTGCGTTTTAGTGGCTACACAAAAGCGCAGCTTATCACTCTAGCCCTTGAAGCAGATCGGCAGTCGCTTCAACCGAGAGGTAGGCGGTGTAAAGGTCAAGTCGACCTGTGACTTGTGGCTTGCCACTAATTTTTATTCAAGCGCTTTGGCTGTTTATCAGTGCGAACTGAACTTTTGCTTGGAAATGAAAGTCTTTCTTTCTTGATTTTGGGTTCCATAACCATTGTGTTCAAACAATGTAGGTACCGGGACAGAATTTGTCCGCCTGTACCCGACGAAATGACGGCTGCACACGCTAGACGGGTCGACGTTCTGCCTTCGAATCGATTTTATCCACAAAGTTCTTGAAACCTTTGAAGAAAAAGGCTCAAACTGAACGATCTCACCATTAGGTAAGACCATCTCTGGGAATTTCTCCAGCTTATCTGATTTTCTCGAGCCATTTTGGCAGCCGATAGCAACGCAGTGGTAGTGCGGCATCGTGTGTGACTCGAGTAGCCCACATGCCGAGTCTATCAAGCCTAGTCTCGGTCCAAAATCGCGCACGTTCACGCATGTTCACGCGCTATAACGAGAATCGGCAACCGCAGTATTGACCTGATTGAGCGCATGTTTTCGGCTTTAGCGACGCCTTTCTTCGTATTCTATATCGATCTATCGATCTATCTATTTATCTATCTATATCACCCCGACAAACCTGCTAGAGATTACGTGTGCTGTACACTTCCTGGTCGCCGTCTGTATGTGGCCGTAGAACGTGAAGTTGGCCAGAAGGAAATCACTATGGCGAGAGGCGGCTTTGATCTGTTGTGTTTGCTGGCTGTGTTTTCCGCTTCAACGAGACCTGGCTGTTGTCAGTATCAGCAGATAGGTGAGCGGATACTAATTTTTTTCCTTCATTTAATTATCGGAATGCCATGTAAGCGATGTTAGTATCGTTAAAGATGCTGTTCACGACACAACCGACTCATGACACAACCGACTCATGACACAACCGACTGCTGACACTGCTCTCCCCAAATTCGTTTAGGTAAGAGCAGGATTGCTGAAGCTACAAATGACCACTAACATAAGCGACTACTGACACAGCCAACTGCTCGCTCAACCGACTGATGACACGATGACACTCGACTACTGACACAAGCAACTACTGACACAGTCGACTGATGACAATCGACTACTGACCCAACCGACTGATGACACGCTTACACTCGAGTACTGACACAACCGACTGATGACACAGCCAACTGATCACAATTCGACTACAAACCGACTGATAACAATCGATTACTGACACAACCGACTGATGACAATCGACTAATGACACAACCGACTGATGACAATCGACTAATGACACAACCGACTCGTGACACTCGACTATGACACAACCGACTGATGACAATTGACTAATGACACAACCGACTTATGACAATCGACTAATGACACAACCGACTCGTGACACTCGACTAATGACACAACCGACTTACGACAATCCACTAATGACACGACCGACTGCTGACAATCGACTAATGACACAACCGACTGCTGACAATCGATTAATGACACAACCGACTCATGACAATCGACTACTCACACACCCGACTGTAACCATCGTTGGATATAAATGTTTTCATTAATTAAGGAACTTTAATTAAATTTACATCCTGCAGGATGAGCAACTCCCAATGTGTAACGTGTTCTGCACAGATACTGCCACTGTTCAGTCATGAATCAAAATAAAAAAGAAGACTAGTGTCACTTGCTAAACAGGGCCCGTATGTTAAACTCGGGGTTATTTTAACCCATGGCTACGAGCCTAACCCAGACTAGGATAAAAGAAACCCCAAAACAAAATGAAAAAAAAAAAAGGAAGCGAAGAAAGAAAGACAAAAATCCTTCTATAACGGCATAAGCACCTTGCTGGAATGGACCCGCTTCCTGATTTAAGACCAAAAAAAAAAAAAAAAAAAAAAAAAAAAAAACCAGAAAATCTAACCCTAGAGCTAGTTTAGTTCAAAGTTAGGCTCTAACCCGGGGCTAAACTCCCTAACCCCGACTTTTACATGCGGGTCCTGGCCAATTAGGCGGCAGGCGTGTCGTTTTGGATAATATCTAAGCAGTGACAGTCAAGATGTTTCATACTTTGCACACATCTAAACGGTATCATGCTCTTGTCTACTAAGTCAGGCCAGGTCGCTATGTGGGTAAAACAATCTTCCCTCATGCCCTTCCCACTTTTGCCCTACGTCGTGAGTGCAACTACACTCACACTTGCATTCGAACTTCCATGGCTTAGCCAATTTTCAGTCTAGATCCAAGAAACGTCCTGACTTTGTCAACCAACAATGTTATTGGGAAAGTGCTGACCAGAACTTGAGTAATTTGGGTGGTAAACAAACTAGTAAATATTAAAAACAAACAAACAAACAAACAAACAAAAAAAACACACACACACACACACACACACACACACACACACACACACACACACACACACACACACGTTTAATGAACGCTGGCCATTTGAAAATCTTATCAGCATTTCCGTGTCCAAACATTTCAGTTGGGAAACAGCCGGGAGATTTGTTTTGCCAATAAATACAACTCAAAAGTACTTTTTTCCCCAGAATGGATGTTTGAGAGTTAAACGTCCTTTTATATGGATGATATCAAAGACGGGGCAACGGGAAAACCACGACAAACATTTGACTATCTAGCCGGAAATTCCAACTCACGACTTGAAAGCCCAACGTTTTACCACTCAACTATCCCGGCGCCCCTGTATGTCCCATATGGCGTTCATTGTTTACTAAACACTTGAAAGCTGTGGACGTACAATCACTTTCGTTACGAGACAAAACAACTATAAGACTTGCTACATAATTAGTCTCAACACATAAATCACACACTATCAACTGTATGATCAATGATTTTTTTTAAAGAAAAAGTATGATCTGACAATCTGCCACCAGTCTAAAATCTGAAGTCTGGCTAAACCTACAGTTTTAGCGCTTCAATGCTTGTCAATTGTAAGAGTAGACGTATTTCACCTACTGTTGCACAATTAATACTAGATTACTATAAGTTACTTGTGACGTTGTTTACCCAAAGCAGATTAGTGAAATGTATACAGACAGCAACAACACCAATTTCATTGTGTTTCTTTAACTGCAGTTCTCGGAGACACTGCGACGTGCAATATGAGTTCAATATACAGTGATAGTGACGGTACCTCTATCAACTGTACGGGAGCCATTAACAACAACACTGATACACACTGGTACCCTAAAGAAAGCAACAAGCCAAACTGTGTCTTCACTGCTAGAGGCCACTGGCCCGCCTACTGGTTTCTGAATCTGGGACAGACACGTACCATTCACAGGATTACTATCTACCACGTCCGTAAGCACTCAGTGTTATCATCCATGATTTTAAACGCTTGAATATACTTAATTGTTTGACTTTACAGACTTTGTAGGACACACACACACACACACACACACACACACACACACACACACACACACACACACACACACACACAGACACACAGGGCTTCATTCTCCTACTGAAGACACATTGTCATCTATAGCGGCCTCTTTTTCTTTGGTCTCCTGTGGAATAAGTGTCCGTAGTGTACTAGTACTTGAGAAATCATGTGACACAGAGCACGACATCACATGACAAGCAGGCATGGTTCCCTGCAAAAAGTTTTTTTCAGGCAGGAACAACAGCGATACATTCTTTTTGGCAAAAACAAACAAACAAACAAAACAACAACAACAACAACAACCACCACAACCGCATCGTCATCGTATTACTACTCTTCGGGGTGAACTCGCTCCCTGTGCCAACACCATCGACGACGAAACATTTTGACTCGGCATATCGGTGTTTCCGACTTCGTTGAACTCGTTGTTCAAGTACATGTAATGATTCCGTTGTTCAAGTACAAACAACAGTAGCCTGTACCTAGCAAGCACCCCTTATTCAAATTTCGGACAGTTTTAGCCAACACTTATCAAAAGTCGTTCTCAAAAAGTTCAACCGAAGCTGGCGTCTCACCGACAT
>JACVVK020000091.1:1452500-1480000 GCA_018292915.2 Batillaria attramentaria
GAGAGTTGCATTGGCTGCCAGTGAAGGCTAGAATTGAATACAAGGTCGCAACTCTATGTTACCGCACTCTTCAGTCTAACACACCTTCATACCTTGCTGAGCTCCTCACTCCATACATTCCTAACAGATCCCTGCGCTCCCAGGAAGCAGGGCACCTCTGTACAGTGATCATTTTATGTCCGCGCCTTACAATCAGGTGGTCTGGTCTGCCCAATCAGAAGCGAACAGCGGTAGCACTGGTGCCGAGGATGACGCTGCTGTGAAGTCGGCTGATACACAGTAAATCACAATGAAATACTTTACTTATCATTAACTTTGTTGTTCATATTGTGTGTTGATATTAGATTGTGTAAGCGGCTGGTACGGATCAAACTGTACACGTCAGTGCGCCCCAAAGTGCGAGGGTGGATGTGCTCGGGATAACGGCAAATGTCACAGTAAGTTTTATGACTGCTGTACTGTCTCGTAACATATCCAAACTAAACGTTCTGCAGAACGGATTACGAGATCAGTTCGCTAGAACTTCAAAACGACCCCAGGTAAGGCAGTATGTTAGAAGCTCTTCCTGCTTTCGAACAAAGGAGACCTAAGGAGACAAACGTGTGTGCAAGCGTCCGAAATGACTTCGATCTTTCCGAGGGTACGGTTAAGCCTTCTTTTCATCAGCATTATTTTGCTTTACAGATGTTTTTCCTTGCAAAATTTTCTGCACTACACACACACACACACACACACACACACACACACACACACACACACACACACACACACACACACCCCGAACGGCTTCTTGAAACAGGCCAGGCATTGTTTCACATGGGTAAAGGATATTCCCTGAATTTTATTAATTCTTTTACACTTCACGTGTAAAGGCTGTGTCCGTGGTTACTACGGGGTGACGTGCCAGTTCCAGTGCGGCAAGGGATGTGTTAACAACTGTAGCAGACAAGATGGCGCATGTGCATGTATGATTGGATGGTCGTCTCCTTATTGTACAGGTAACGCGCGTGCGCGCGCGCGCGCTTGTGTGTGTGTGTGTGTGTGTGTGTGTGTGTGTGTGTGTGTGTGTGTGTGTGTGTGTGTGTGTGTTTGAAAATAATCGATATTGAATGTTCAAATTCTAGTGCTTACATTAGACTATATTTCTTGCGATTTCTTTAATCTTTGTTTCTAGTTTGCACATTGAAAATTTCAAATGTATTTCCAGCTATGAGTTATGATTCAGAAAGATTTCTAGAAAAAAATTACGCTTGTAAGCTTAAAAATGTATTAATTTTTTTGTCTCCGCTCAAAAACCTGATTATTCCTTTCAGAATGTGACTCTGGTTATTACGGTGTGGAATCTTGTGAAGAGTGTGGTTACTGTCGTGATGATGATGTCTGTAACAATACCAACGGACACTGTCCACGGGGATGTCGGGACAACTTTGATGGGGATCGATGTGACAGTAAGTGACCCCTCTTTCTCCCTCCCCCCCCCCCCCCCCTTCTCTCTCTCTCTTAAAAAAAAAGTCGAAAAAAGGTCTGTCTATGTCGACCTGTCTGTGTAACGCGCGCGCGCACACACACACACACACTCAGCCGCGAATTAGTCTTTGTGGCTTGCGCGGCTTTAAGCCCCCAAAACTCACTCACTCACACACACACACACACACACACACACACACACACACACACACACACACACACACACACACACACACACACACGCACGCACGCGCACGCGCATGCATGCAATTACATAGAGGTCGTGTATCGTTGCAATTGAATGAATCCTTGAGCGATTTATGTTGGTATATTATACGAGTATTAATTTTTCGCATCATTTCCGTATCTTTTGTGAGTGATCAAATGACAAGCGCAGACACGTATATGTCGATCTCCACTAAAGAATCTGATATTCCTTTCAGAGTGCAAGTCTGGTTATTACGGTGTGGAATCTTGTGAAGAGTGTGGTTACTGTCGTGATGATGATGTCTGTAACAATACCAACGGACACTGTCCACGGAGATGTCGGGAAGGCTTTGCTGGGGATCGATGTGACAGTCAGTGACATCTCTTTCATGTCTTTACACTGTGGATTTAGTCTACCCTACAAATTTGCTAATTACCACTTTGTAAATATTTATAGACAGTTTCTCAAAATACAGTACACTGCAGTAATGAAACCCACCATTATTTTGTGTGATGCCATCCCTTCTCTAGTCCAGGTCTTCTGAACGGGATGATACATAAACATGTTGGGCTGCCCGTCTTCCCCCCAAACATCGCCACTTGCACTTGACCAAAATCATTTAACATTACAGCACTTATATAAAATTTATCCACAAGTGTAACTAAGGAGTAGTTTAAGACGTCCTTACCGCTCTGTTACTGTTCTAAACGGGATTCTCGTCATTATACACACGCAGAAAATGTGCGTTTTAAAGGACATAGCAGTAACGCTGAATAAAAGGCCAAACATTCATAAAATGCCACAAAACCTATCGCAAAACATTTCACTGTGCCGATTTTTCTTGGGCTACGTAATTGATATTTCTGTAGGGTGTGCTGCTGGCCACTACGGCGTGACGTGTCAATTTCTGTGCGGTAAAGGATGCGTGAAAAGCAACTGTAGCAGACAAGATGGCGCCTGTACATGTCTGACTGGATGGTCTCCTCCTTTCTGTGTAGGTCAGTAACTTCCTGGCTTTACCAATGTGATATGGATGGACCCCTAGCAGCCCTGCTGTGATCGTTTAATGCTACGTATATTACTATTGCAGTTTACATGATAGAAAACATGGCTTGGTAGTATTTTTGGGTGGTCGATGGATGACTCTGAGAAAAACACCAAATTAACAGCCCGGAGTGAAGAAACATCGGTATCACATGCCACACTGCTGGATCGACTTCGGGTCAAACCCACGCTTTACCGTTACGGCAGGTGACTGGTATTTGTGCACATAAGTAAGTGTGTAATAATAATAATAATGACAATGAGTATTGTATAGATGCTTCACCCAGTTTCATGAATCGGCTCAAAGCGCCGCGAACTGAACCCAACACACACGCTCACGTGAATCAGACGCATTCTCTCACACACTGGACATGAACACTTTACAATCACGTGGTGCGAAGGGTCAGCTCAGCTATTGAAAGAAGAGTAGATGCCACTTATATAATTACAGGATAGGGATTTATATTAAACAATAACAATCTCCATGAAAGAGGTACGGGACCTCGGTTTGTGTTTGTCAATGGACTTTTAGACAGCAAAGCTGAACTTGAAGAAAGCCGTTGCCACGTTTGTTTACAGTGACGGCCAGGGAAAGTTCTGCCTCGCAAGATGGCGGGGATATCGCTGGCCCAGTCGTCGGAGGTCTTCTTGGAGCTGGTGCTCTGATTGGACTGTCCATCTTGCTGGCAGCTATCATCCGGTGAGCTGTTCAGTTCACTTGTATCACTACTTTCCTTTTCTCAGACAACCAATGATAGTGATAGATGCACCTCGTCACTCACCTTCTACTTATTTATGATAACGCTGATCGAGTGTAACCTCTTTTTCCATTTTCTTCCAAGCCGGCGAAGGTCACGTGATACACCTAACTCGAGAGATCCAGAAGAGAAGGTCAATGGAAGAAGAGGTCAGTGAGTTTCCCCAACTCTCCTGCGCTTCGTATCGTACACTTTTGAAAGTGCACGTTCGCACTAATCCAACGAAAGTAAACAGCGAAATTATACAGCAAAATGATATGGTGAATTTAAAACGGCATTTTACTTTAGACGACCGCGAAACAGTTGTATAAATATGATAGATGGGCTGTTAGCTACAGAAAAACATCCAAAGCATTTGTCAGGAGAAACTGGTTTGATCTTTCCTGTCACCGAAATATGTTTTCAAATCACCCGGCACCCTGCGTTCTGTGTGTGTGTGTGTGTGTGTGTGTGTGTGTGTGTGTGTGTGTGTGTGTGTGTGTGTGTGTGTGTAAACATTTCAACTTTTACATAACATTGTCTTTACCTTCTTCAGCACAATCTTCACACGAAGACGCCCAGGTCAGGGTTGACACCGAGGGACTCCAAACAGAAACATCTGACGCCGACACCCACTACGAGAGTCTGGAGAAATATGAAAACCCGGATGACATCAAACCTTACAGCACGTTACAGACTGACCACGACAATCCTACAAATATGAACATCCAGCAGAACAAAAAGCCCGTCCTCTATCACAATACCGCAGGCGACAAGACATAATTATGTAAACTTAATGAACCAGTAGACTAGTTATGTTGTAACAGCTACTAACGGGAGCAACAGTTTGATTCATTGTCAGGGAGTGATGTGTGACGGCCTCGGTACCTTGTAAACGTTGATACAAATACATCTTTTATAGGAGGTTACAGATCAAACGTGTAAGGTAGTTTGTATCGTGATAATATGTAGTTGTAAATAGGTATAGGAAACAACCTCATGAATTATTCTCTTGCCATATAACTTGTCTTGAAATAATTGTAAGTTTGTAACATTTCTGGAATAGTACAAATATCGGCATTCTATAGCATGTGTATAAGTTTTAATACACCCTGATATTCTGTTCACATTTTTTTTTCCATTCTTGAAATAAAAAGTAGGCGCTGAGCTACTAAACATTAATCTGTGTGTGTGTGCGCGCGCGTGTGTGTGTGTGTGAGGCTTGCCCGATGATCACACCTTATCCGAATTTAAGATAACACTCTTCTGAATAAGCAGAGTGTGTGGCAGAAATAAGGACAGAGTGAGAATGAGAGTCATGTACAGTAGAATAGAATCAACTGAATTGTAAAAGCTATATGCAAAGGCCTAGCTGATAACAGATATTCCTTAAATCAACGCTGTACGTCGCACTTTTGCCTGTACAGGCTTATCAGAACCAGAACCAGGAAGACACGATCGGTGTGCATGTCACAACGGTCGTTCGTTAGATAACGACCGAGGGGGGAATAAGGTTGTTCACAATCACCTGAAGCATGGTACATGATAAAGCTGCTTGACAACTCATAACACGCTTCGTGGCTTACAGCGGTATTGCTCAGGGCCCGTATGTAAAAGTCGAGGTCAGGGCTTTTAGCCCCGGGCTAGAGTCTAACCTCGAACTAAACTATCTCTAGGGTTAAAATTTCTTTTGTTTTTTGTTTTAAATCAAGAAGCGGGCTATTTCAGCAAGGTGCCTAAGCCGTTATAGAATGATTTTTTTTCTTCCTATCTTCGCTTCCTTTTTTTAAAATTTAATTTTGCTTTTGGGTGTTTTTTTTTTTTTTTTTTTTTTTGGTCCCAGTCTGGTTTAGGCCCGTTTAACCTCGACTTTTACGTACGGGCCCAGACCGGGACAACTTATCGAAGTTTCGCTTCTGCGTGTAGTAGTTTCTGCGACTTTTAAAATAAGATTTCAATCAAGAACGACTTTGGGCATGTTGGGTGCTTTGAATCATTTGATCTGGGTTGCTGGGCGGTTGTCCTCGCAGGTATTCGGTTAAAGGAAAAAGGAGGGGGGGGGGGGGGGAAGTCAGTTTGCTTTTCATCTGTTATTTACACATCTCAAGTCTTTGACAAAAGTACAGTCTCTCAACGTGCAACCTGATAGAATACTGATGAAAACTATGAAACAAATAAATTCTCTCTCTCTCTCTCTCTCTCTCTCTCTCTCTCTCTCTCTCTCTCTCTCTGTGTGTGTGTGTGTGTGTGTGTGTGTGTGTGTGTGTGTGTGTGTGTGTGTGAAAGAGACATTTTTTTTTTTAAGTTTACCGAAAACTCGAGAACCATAGTTTAAGAGACAGTCGTTGATAGCGTGTATTACTGGCTATTATCACCCTGACAAACGAGCGGGAGATCACGTTACGTATGCTGCACACTTCCTGGTCGCCGTCTGTATGTGGCTGTAGAACGTCAAGTTGGCCAGAAGGAATTCACTATGGCGGGAGGCGACTTTGGTCTGTTGTGTTTGCTGGCTGTGTTTTCTTTTTTACAGAGGCCTGGCTGTTGTCAGTATCAGCAGATAGGTGAGCGGCGCGTATTGTTTTTCTTCATTTAATTATCGGAATGTTATGTAAGCGCTGTTTGTATCGATCAAGTTGCTGTTCAGTTGTCGGTAAGGGGAGAGCGGGTTAGCGAGTCTTCAACTGACACAACTGACTCATGACACTACCGACAACTGACACAACGGACTACTAACACATCCAACTGCTGACACTGCTCTGCCCAGACTTCAATTAGGGAAGAGCCGGGTTGCTGAAGCTGCAACTGACCACTGACACAAGCGACAACTGACACAGCCGACTTATAACACAAGCGACTACTGACACAGCCGACCACTGACACAAGCGACAACTGACACAGCCGACTAATGACACAAGCGACTACTGATACTGTCGACTAATGACACAAGCGACTACTGACAAAGCCGACTAATGACACAAGCGACTACTGACACAGCCGACTAATGACACAAGCGACTACTGATACTGTCGACTAATGACACAAGCGACTACTGACACAGCCGACTAATGACACAAGCGACTACTGACACAGCCGACTAATGACACAAGCGACTACTGATACTGTCGACTAATGACACAAGCGACTACTGACACTGTCGACTAATGACACAAGCGACTACTGATACTGTCGACTAATGACACAAGCGACTACTGATACTGTCGACTAATGACACAAGCGACTACTGACACAGCCGACTAATGACACAAGCGACTACTGACACAGCCGACTAATGACACAAGCGACTACTGACACTGTCGACTAATGACACAAGCGACTACTGATACTGTCGACTAATGACACAAGCGACGAATGACACAAGCGACTACTGACACAGCCGACTAATGACACAAGCGACTACTGACACTGTCGACTAATGACACAAGCGACTACTGATACTGTCGACTAATGACACAAGCGACTACTGACACAGCCGACTAATGACACAAGCGACTACTGATACTGTCGACTAATGACACAAGCGACTACTGATACTGTCGACTAATGACACAAGCGACTACTGACACAGCCGACTAATGACACAAGCGACTACTGATACTGTCGACTAATGACACAAGCGACTACTGACACTGTCGACTAATGACACAAGCGACTACTGACACAGCCGACTATTGACACAAGCGACTACTGATACTGTCGACTAATGACACAAGCGACTACTGACACTGTTGACTAATGACACAAGCGACTACTGACACAGCCGACTAATGACACAAGCGACTACTGATACTGTCGACTAATGACACAAGCGACTACTGACACTGTCGACTAATGACACGAGCGACTGCTGACACAGCCGACTAATGACACAAGCGACTACTGATACTGTCGACTACTGACACTGTCGACTACTGACACGAGCGACTACTGACACAGCCGACTAATGACACAAGCGACTACTGATACTGTCGACTAATGACACAAGCGACTACTGATACTGTCGACTAATGACACAAGCGACTACTGATACTGTCGTCGACTAATGACACAAACGAAAGCTGACACATGCGACTACTGACACATTCGACTGATGACCATCGACTGCTGACACAAGCGACAGACAACAACCGTTGGATATACATGTTTTCAAGAATTGCGGACCTTTTGTTAAAGTTACATCCTGCAGGATCAGCAACTTCCACTGTGTCAAAAACATGTTTCATGCAAATGCTGCCACTATTAAGTCAATGGTCATCCCAAAGTGTATTTTAGCGCTCTGCAAGTCTGTAATGCGGCCATCCACCCAGTCCAACTTGTGTTGTACCGCCCTAAATTTGAGTTCACCCAGACCCACTAAGACGGCCATTAGTCGTCTGTTTTATTATCGCTTGCTCCATTGGCCAATTAGGGGGCATCATAATTTCTATGCGTAGGCGAGCGAGGTGCGCACCGGCTCATTGGAATGTGCGTGGCCGGTCGATAGTTCAACAACGGGAACGTTTCAATACCTGATTTTGCTGGATTATTTCTTTTAAACATTGGCAGCGAGCATAGTGCCTGATGTTGAAAGTGAGATTCGTGCTGCTCTAGAGTACAGTAGTTGGTTTCTGTGCGCGTTGCTGACACGGTGCTGTTTGAACAAGCGGTAAGTGCAGTGTCAGTGTAGTCGAGCCCAAGCGTTTCGACACTTCCGATTGTGTAAATGACTATGCGGAACGTTAGTGCACCGCTTGCCATTCGACATTTGAAGCCTTTTAATATTCCTGTTTACCAAGCGGTGTGGTAGAACGTTCGTCTCAGTTCCACCCACGAAAGACTGCCCAAGTCGAACTGTTAGGCAATGAAAGCGTCGAACTGCAACGTGATTGCGTTACAACGAACGTTGGCCATTTTGAGAATTTTATCAGCAGCTCCTTGTCCAAACATTTCATGTTCCTAAAACAGCTGGGAGATTTGTTTTGCCAGCTAGTGAATACAACTCAAAAGTACTTTTCCCCCATAATAATAATAATAATGAGAATTTGTCTGGCGCCCAACCTCCTGCTGGAGCTCTGGGCGCCTCACAATAGTAGAGTGGCATTACGTACAATCATCAAGTACATGTCACATTACATACACATTACGTGACATACACGTTACATACACACAGTCATGATGCTTCCTAACACAGGTGATGGTTGAGTTGTAGGTCAATATAATACAGCCGGAAAAAAAGAGATTTCAAAGTGGTTTTAAAAGAGTCCACCGACTCAACATGGCGAACATGGGAAGGCAGGCTGTTCCAAATGACTGGAACGTAGTAGAGCAATGCTCGCTGACTTAGTGTTTTCGATTTAACCTGTGGAATGCGAAGGATGCGGGTGTCAGCGGAGGATTTGAGAATGGGTGTTTGAGACTGTAACGTCCTTTTCCATCACATGTTGGGGATTTCAAAGGCGGGGCAACGGGAAAACCAGTACAATCATTTGACTATCCAGCCGGGAATCGAACTCACGACCTGAGTATTGAAAACCCAACGCTCTAGACCACTTAACTATCCCGGCGCCCCTGTATGTCCCATAATTATGGCGTTCATTGTTTGCCAAACACTTGAAAAATGTGGGCGTACACTCACTTTCATAACGAGACATAACAGCCATAAGACTTGGTACATAATTATTCTCAACATATAAATCGCACATTTTCAAACGTATTATCAATGGGTTTTTTTTTTAGAGAAAGTATGATCTGACAATCTGACACCAGTTTAAAATCTGAAGTCTGGCTAAACCTACAGTTTTAGCGCTTCAGTGCTTTTCAATTGTAAGAGTAGACGTATTTCACCCACTGTTGCACAATTAATGCTAGATTACTATAAGTTACATGTGACGTTTTTTACCCAAAGCAGATTAGTGAAGTTGTATACAGACAGCAACAACATCAGTTTCATTGTCTTTCTTTAATTGCAGTTCTCGGAGACACTGCGATGTGCAATATGAGTACAATATACAGTCAGTCAGACGGTACCTCTCTCAACTGTACGGGAGCCATTAATAACAACACTGATAAACACTGGTACCCTAGAGGAAGCAACAAGCCAAACTGTGTCTTCACTGCTAATGGCCAGTGGCCCGCCTACTGGTTTCTGAACCTGGGACAGTCACGTGCCATCCACAGGATTACCATCTACCACGTCCGTAAGCACTCCATATTATCATCCATGATTTTAAACGCTTGAATTTACATGTTAGGATTTATAGGCTTTGTAGGACTAAACACGCGCGCACACACACACACACACACACACACACACACACACACACACACACACACACACACACACACACACACACACACACACACGTCGGTATGAGGTTTTCACGACTTCGTCCTCCAGCCTTGCGGAGCCATGAGTATTTTAGAAGTTACTGCCAAAGAAAGTGTTCTTATCTTTTATAGATGTTTCGCTGACATGTTTTCTACAGAGTATGGACATTTTGATTTCACTGGGGCCATGAGGGAGGTCCAGGTCAGTGTGAACGGAAGAGAAGTGTTCACATATCCTGATGATACATCACTCATCACCAATCCCACAGAGATGACTAGCAACTTCCCAGTCACAGGCCAGATCATCAAAATAGAAAGGACAACACAGATGGGGCATAACTTTCTACCACTTTGTGAAGTGCAGATATGGGGTACGTGCGTTTGTTGAACATTCCCAAAGGTTTTTATAATATGTATTATGATATTTTTCGTCTTGCATGTGTACACAAGTCACCAGTTTTGTCTATCATCAATAACTTGTGATAATGATCGATCTCAGGTTGGAAGCGGTTGTGTATATGGTAAAGCATAATAAGCAAACCTCTCATGGTGACATGTGGTGACTGTCTGCTATGTGCAGTTAGAAGAAAAACCCGTTTCGAATCAAAACGTTCTGCGTTCAGAAACAAACAATCAAACTGACCTTATTCTTGCGTGACCAACAGAATCGTCCTTCAGGTCTTTCACAGACACATATTTTGTACCGACTGTATGGTAACTACCATTCCCCAATTCAGTCTTTCGAAAATTTAATAGCTCTGTTTGGATGACCGGCCCTCCTCCAGTAATGGCGTATGATATCTGTGTTGTGTAATTAGGACAGGGAAGAGAGCGACTGAGGGTTGGGAAAGTCGCGTGGAGTTTTTGTCATCGCTAGGACACCGGTCGCTAGAGTTTGAATGTTGAAAATCAAGGTACAGATCAGAGCTGTTTATTTCATCGGGGGTGGGGGAGATTGGGAATTGATGCGCTTCGTTGTAACAACAACAAAAAAGCGGTTTATTGTAGTTGAAAGATAAAATTCATAAGAAACATTGTTTTACCTGCTCATTCTAACAAAACTGTTATTACTGTGTAGCAATTGTTTTGCATAACCAGTATTCCTTGTCATGTCCAACAGAGTGTGAGAGAGACAGATACGGGAAGGAATGTGCCAACACCTGCAGCACCAACTGTCAGGACAACGAAGGGAAGAAACCTTGTGACGCAATAAGTGGAGCCTGTAATCAAGGTATTGTCTAGACATACTCTTGCTAGGATGTTTTTTTTAGTCACGAATCATGTCGTTTAAGCATGGGAACATCGAGACCTGTGCCAAAATGTGACGCTCATTCCAGTTTTCATGTTTGGCCAACAAGCTACGTTTGACTGTGTTATGTTGACATTTTGTCATAATTATAGGACAACTCTCGGGACTTGAAACAGTCGTCAGCGTAGATGGTAAATCAAGAGGCAAAACAAACACGTTAAGATTTTGTAGAGGCGTCGGAGAATTTCATACTGTGCATGCACGTTTCACAACCCGAAAACATTGATCCCAAACCGCAGGAATCAGAGTCAGTATCACACAAAGAGCTGTACTGAGAGATGCAGGGTGATGGTTTTAGAGCGGTAAACGGTAAGCGACGTACTTGGTCACGAGCGACCTTTCACGTGCATTTCAAGGTCTAGCGTGTGCTTGGACCCTACAGACCATTGCATCGTAACCAGTTGACCTATTATCAAAACTCAAAAAGTGGTTTAGTCTTTTCTAGGCGTATTTTAGTGGAGTCTCTCTGTATTCGAGTCTTTTTCACTAGTTGAATTTTCTATCCTAGGCTGCAAGGCTGGCCGGTACGGTAGTGTGTGTGACAAGCAGTGTAGCGACAAGTGTCGTCCTGAAAACAACGGGATCATTACATGTCGCCAGAATGATGGGAGATGTACTGCAGGTGATGAAAATACAGAGAGAGAGAGAGAGAGAGAGAGATGATGATGATGATGATGATGATGATGATGATGATCATTAT
Organism: Batillaria attramentaria; assembly: GCA_018292915.2. NCBI lineage: Eukaryota > Metazoa > Mollusca > Gastropoda > Batillariidae > Batillaria > Batillaria attramentaria. Next base: position 1,464,293 of record JACVVK020000091.1, read on the forward strand.
GATGATGATCATTATGGTGATGAAACGTTTTTATTCAGAAGGGAGCATTTAGGCATTGCTGTCTGCCTTACAGGCTGTCCTGCTATTCTACACTCAAGGGTTGAAAAAAATAATAGCAAACAAAACAAACAAACTAATTAAACAACTACAAACTATCTACAGGAAATGAAGGAGAGAGAAAATACACATGATAAACAAACAAAACAAACGTGGCATGTGCTTGTAATATTGGCCTCTTGCCATGTAAGACCTTCATAGCCATCACGAAAGTGTAAAAACATGTTCTATATATATGGTCAATGTAAGATGAGCGTATCGTGTAGGATTTGTTTGAAATTATTTGTGAATTTGGAAACGTTTGGGATACTCAGTGGTTATGAGTTCCATAGGGATGCCCCTGAAAAAGACATTTAAAGATATCGACCTTTGCGCGAGGGACCGGGAGCAGACTGTTCCTCGTGTTGTGTTGTTTATTATGTCTGAAATTAAATTGTTGATGAAGATATGTTGGGGCATTGCAGTCAACAATTTTGTGCACCAGCAAGCATTTGTTAAATTCAAGATGCTGTTTTAGAGGAAGAAGTTTCGGAATTTTGGTCGGTAGCAGAATTACCCGAGTGTAATTCCTAAAAAACATGCGTGCACTTGCAAAGACACATACATCAGATGAAATCATGTTCTTATGTTTAGTTTGTTTTTCATATTTGCTTATCATGCAGGTTGTATAAGCGGCTGGCGCGGCCCAAATTGTACACTTCACTGTGCCATGAACTGTGAGGGTGGATGTGACCAGGATAACGGTGAATGTAACGGTGAGTCATAAAAACGTTCTACTGTTATGTTCAACATCTGCACGAAACGTTCTGCAAAACAGATTACTAGGTTAGTTCGCTTCCCTTCCTCGGTACATCGCGTACATCAGTATCATGTTAAAAGCTGTGTTTGTGCCTATTTTCAACCGTGTGACCTACCGTATGAAAACAAACACGCGAGCAAACGTAAATAACGCCTATCCGAGCGTAAGGTCAAAGTTTGCTTTACACATGTTTTGGTGGCAACAGTCTCTGTACTATACCGACACTTTCATGAAACCGCCTACCTAACTGTGCTGCACAGTTTTGAGTATTGATACTAATTTGAGACAAATTTCGGTACTATACTCTCGTGTGTTCCTTTGTGTTCATTGTTCAGCATGGTGAATCTTCCTTCCTACTGCTAAGGTCAGGATTTGCGTCTCACGGTGTGCATTTCACTATTTACATTTCTGAATTCTGCACATTATACAGAAGATAGCAGTACTCGGTTGAAATCAATTTCGGTCAGCTTCAGGGTTTTTTTTGTTGTTGTTGTTTTCTGTCGTAGACTGCAAGATGGGTCTGCATGGGAACCTATGTGACAAAAACTGCAGTGACAAATGTGCCCCTAGTGACAACGGAATCATTACATGTCGTCAGGATGATGGGAGATGTACAACAGGTGAGATTTGCAAAACAACATGCATGCACTTGTAGACAAATTTCAAACACATCCATCACATTTTAATCATATTCTTAGACTGGGAGATTAGGTTTTCCATGCAGCTTGTATAAGCGGCTGGCGCGGTCCACAATGTACACTTCCCTGTGCCATGAACTGTGACGGTGGATGTGACCAGGATAACGGTGTATGTGACGGTGAGTTATTAACACGTTCTACTGTATGTTACACATCTCCACGAAACGTTCTGCAGAACAGACTACTCGGTTAGTTTGCTAGAACTTTGTCTTCACCTCGGCTAAACCAATAAAATTACATGTTGTAAGATGTTCCTGCATTGCTTTCAAACAAACTATTGGGGAAAACACACACACACACACACACACACACACACACACACACACACACACACACACACACACACACACACACACACACACACACACACACACACTCGAGCAACAGCCGACAGAAATGATGTCTTTCCGAGTGTACGGTTAAGTGTCCTTTTGATTTGCATAATTTTGCTTTTCGTGGCAACAGTCTCTGTACTAGACCGAAAGTTTTATGAAATGGTCATGCTACCTAACTACCAAATGTCATGCGCAGCACATTATGGATTAGATTTAATTCATTGTACTAATTGTACTATAGACTCGTATGTCTGTCTGTGTTCGTTGTTGACAGTGGGTGTTCCTTTCTATGTTTTACTTCAGGATTTACGTATCACGATTTTAGAAAGGCCTAAGTTTTACTCAATATACGAGGGCCACTCATTATATTTTGCAACCTGGCTTTTCAAGAACACTTACAACCAGCCTGCCTACTCAAGATTTAGGAAGAACCTCCCACCAGCCTGTACACAATTTGCCATCCCCTCAAACCAGTTGTCTATGACACCCGACCACGTTGACTGGGGTAGGTCCAAAATGACACCCTCGAACAATGCTCGGGCATCTTCTGCGTTCCGAAACTGCTTTCCCTTCAACTGCCTCTTGACGGAAGGAAGCAAAACACAGTCACAGGGGGATAAGGCAGGGGAATATGGTTGGCGGGTAACCAGCTGAACATGATTTTCGGCTAGACAGTCCAGAGTTGCAGCTACTATGTGGGCGCTGGCACTTACATGATGAAGCAATAGACCACGGGCACCCGCTCGGGGACGCTGTTTGCCATGCCTGGAAGACTTCAGGCAAACAGTGGTTAACATACCAGTCAGCCGTTACCGTCTTTCTGTCCTCAAGCAGTATGGTGGCAAAATGGCCAGATTTTGCAAAGAAACAGGCTATCATTCGTTTGGAAGCACTTCTGTTTCGTTTGAAGTTCATATGTGGGTTCTCACTTGGGAAGACTCACACCGCCGACTGTTGCTTCGTTTCGGGGTCGTATTGGTATCCCCAGGTGTCGTCTCCTGTTACGATGTCCCATACCCGAGGGGACCTTCCTCCGTCAAATTTTCTTAGCATGTGGGTGCACCAGTTCACCCTACCCCGATTCTGCACTTCAGTCAGGTTGTAGGGCACCCAACGGGAGGCAATCGTGAAGGATGCAAATGAGATTTCCCGATGAAATCTTCATGATATCCTGTGTTACAGCCTACATCATTTTTGGGTCCTTCTTAATCAGGGAGTCTACCCTAGAGACGTTTGCTGGGGTAACGTTGGTTGCCATTCGACCACAACCGTCATCGTCTTCAACTGTTGTCTGGCCAGACATGAACCGTCGGAACCACCTAAAACCAGTGGCTTTGGACGGAGATTGATCTCCAAAACAGTGTTTTAAACTTTGAAAACAGCCCTGAAAAGATTTTCCCCAGCAGTAGTCACAGTACATCATGCCTTGAAAAATGGAGGATGTACTACAGGTGACCCCCCCCCACCTCTCTCTCTCTCTCACTCACACACACACACACACACACACACACACACACACACACACACACACACACACACACACACACACACACACACACACACACTGCAAAAACATACCGGGTGTAAAGTCAACGACACGAAAAAAATCCAGCAAGTATGAACATCATGCTGATATCAACATACCTTAAAAAACTTGTTACATTAGATTTTTTGGGCCTGTCCACACACTGTTTCGCACAGGTTAAATACATGTTAATAATCAATATTGAGTATAAATAATTCTGTGTACAATTCACATGTGAAGGTTGTATCCTTGGCTACTACGGAGTGAGGTGCCAGTCCCAGTGCGGTAAGGGATGTGTTAAGAACAACTGTAACAAACAAAATGGCGCCTGTGCATGTCTGACTGGATGGTCCGCTCCTAATTGTACAGGTATTGTGTGTGTGTGTGTGTGTGTGTGTGTGTGTGTGTGTGTGTGTGTGTGTGTGTGTGTGTGTGTGTGTATGTGTGTGTGATTTCTAGTATTTGTTTTATTTCTTTCTATTCTTTATTTCATTTTCTATGACCTAAATGAACCAGTGCTTATTTCCTTGTTATTTGTTTCTTGTTTTTGTATTGTTGGAAAAGTAAAAGATGTGTCCAAGTTTGATCCATGAATCAGGTAGATGTATAGAAACCGTGAATTTTTGCTTGTTTCAAAAATCTGCGACTACACTTTCAGAGTGCAAGTCAGGCTATTACTACGGCGTTGGATCTTGTGAAGAATGCGGGTACTGTCTTCCTGGGGATGTCTGTGACAAACACAACGGCCACTGTCTACATGGATGTCGTGACGGCTTTGATGGGGAACGCTGTGACCGTAAGTTGCTCTCTCTCTCTCTCTCTCTCTGACATCACTGCCATGACGTCCGGAAAACATCCTTACAGTTCCCAACACATTCAACTGGTACGAAAGAATATGTGAACTGATATTATGTTATTTATATTTTGTTATCCCTATATTTTGTTATCATTATGCATGATGATGGAGATGAGGATGATGGTAAGATGATGCTATGGAGGTCCGTGTGGTTTGGGACTGCGGGACAGGGCCGCATTCCACGCTTCCTGTCATAAATATCCCGGCATTAACCAGGCCCGGGAACTACGGCACCTGCGGTGCCGGCCCCGTATTTTTGAGTTTGAGTAAATGATATCAGTCTGTTGCTCTCTCGTTTTAGGATGCAATGCGACACGATGGTCCTCGGACTGTTCCCTGCCATGTGGACAGTGTGCTGGTAATGGGTCATGTAACGGGACAACTGGCCAGTGTGTTGAAGGATGTTTGGGGGGATTTGAAGGGGACTACTGCACGCTCAGACGTAAGTATGAAAGAGTGTAGAGAGTACAGGAAAAAAGTTTCATTGCCTTCTGGAATTCCAGTACAAAAACCTTTTAATCTAATGACTGTGACGTTGTCGTAAATTCGTTTGTAATAGATTCGATTTCAGAGAGAGAAAGAGAGAGAGAGAGAGAACTTTATTTTCCAACGGAAGTGATTTAACCAAACACTGATTAATTTTCAGAGAGAGAGAGAGAGAGAGAGAGAGAGAGTGGTCATGTCACAGAGAGAGAGAGAGAGAGAGAGAGAGAGAGAGAGAGAGAGAGAGAGAGTGGTCATGTGTGTGTGTGTGTGTGTGTGTGTGTGTGTGTGTGTGTGTGTGTGTGTGTGTGAGAGAGAGAGAGAGAGAGAGACTACTCGTACATCCTTTATGATTTATCTCGTCACACAGTTCAGTCGTCATCCGGTGTCGATGGTGGAGCTATCGCTGGTGGTGTGGTGGCGGCCATTGTTGTGATCGCCGCTGCAGCTTTAGGGGCTGTTTTCTTCATCAGGTCAGTGGCCTCGCTTTGACTTTGGAAGTTCAGCCAGGCGGCCTAAGGTTTGACAAGCATTATCTCATGAAACTAAATCATACAGCATTGTAACTGCAACGTCGGAACGCTTTGGTCGACTTTGCCCTTTAATGAAAGAGGAAAATTTTCCCCCCTCATAAACTGCTAGTCCACTGGTAGGCCAACATTACAATGGCTTCAGGGGGCACAACCCATTTAGTGAAGTGTGCGATCGTGAAAAACATTCTGCCGTGTAATAATAATAATAATAATGAGTATTGTATAGGCGCTTTACCCAATTTCACGAATCGGCTCAAAGCGCCGCGAACTGAACCCAACACGCACGCTCACGTGAATCACACGCATTCTCTCACACACACTGGACATAAACATACTACAATCACGTGGTGCGAAGGGTCAGCTCAGCTATTTAAATTTCGGAATTTAGAATTACATTTATTTTTCAAATTTGGTGGGCTGAACATTTCCAAAGCAGAAGGGGAGGAAGCCGGAGTACCCGGAGAGAACCCCCGATGATCGGCCCGAACGAACGGTGCCACATACGAGAAGGAAAAATTCTTTGCCCCGAGTGGGACTCGAACCCCCCACCTCGCGCATTGGTGACAAGTCTCTTAACCACTAGACCACCGACCGCCCCAATGGCAAAACAGAGTAAGTCCATGCCGGCATTTTAGGGGGAAAGGGGGAAAGGTGAAAGACATGAACGTAATGGTCCGCCTTTCCTCAAATGACATATAATTTTGGACTTACTCTGTTTCGCCATTACACGGCAGTGTTTTTTTTTCCAATTTTATTCTTTGAATTCAACATGTGTTCCACATTTTATCATCCCGTTCATAGACTGAACCCTTTTGATAGTCTTAACGCGAAAACTTGCCGAATAAACAAGACAAATATTTGGCAAACTTACAACTGCTAGACAGTGAACAATACAACAGAAATTTCACTGCATCCTCTTCTATACGTATACGTACGTTTGAATGTTTTTACATATTATATTCTTGTGTCCCCTATTACAGACGACGAAGACTCTTGGCTAAAGATTCTAACGACACGAGCAGCCTGCAACATTCGGACGCCATTGCCTCGGCCGAGTACAGCAACGTGACAGGTGACGGAGACAAGAAAGGTAATGGTGACTTCTCTCAGCCGATAGGTCTATGCCTGGACATCTGTAAAATTAATCTGTTTGCTGTTTGCTGGTTAAGTATCTAAAACTTTAACGCCTCCGAGTAGATGTTATCGATGTATCAAAGAACGGACAACGAGCAAACAGCCCGCACAAATGTTTGCTGCCAGCTGGGATTCGAACTCACGACCCGAGCACTGACAGCCCAAATCTCCACCAAACCTGCTGTTACGACTCCCCTCTGCTAAAGAATGCAAGAGAGTTTCAGTGATTACTCGAAAAGTTACTTTGATACTTTATATGGTTAGAATTACATTTGAGACATTTCTTTATCTGCGTTTAATATCCATCTTTAACCTGAACCCCCCCCCCCCCCCCCCCCCAAAAAAAAAAAAAAAAAACCAAAAAAAAAAAAAAAAAAAACACAAACAAAAACACAAACAAACAAACAAACACAGTTTTAGGAAGACTATTATATTCTTTTTCCAGATTAAAACAATCAATCCAAACCAGAACGAAACAAAACCTATTAACCATTTGCAGCATAGACAGAAAATAACCATACCTTTGCAGCTAACAAACCGAAGGCTCACGTGAAGCCCCTAGCCCGGGCAGGGCATGACGGACAGGAAACACACAGTGACACGGGTCCGGTTTACAGCAACACGTCCGCCATCACTAACGCTGATACAACAGACACGCCAGCTGATGCCGACAACGCGGGACCAACTGTAGTCCGCATGCAGGCTACACCAGCAAAACCTGCCGGCGACAGACCAGCAAAGTCTAGAAGCAAGCCAAGCAGGGCTCCTAAACCGACATCTGCCAGTGGAGCGGGGCAGATCTATGAGAATGTTTCAGTCACGAGGCTCAGCAGTCCGGACAAGACGACAGAAGGTATCATGCTATGTTACTGCTTCCACAAATGTAAGTAAAATTAAAACCCAGCCAAACGAGACAAACGTTTTCAACATAAAGATGTGTATCAACACGGAAAAATAAAACATAAGCAGCAAACATATTCATAAACTGATAAGACTGAAAATGTATACATAAAACTGGGTCAAACAAACTTGATGAGTAAAATTACTTAAAATGAAGAAATGTAATGTATAAAACAGTGTCACATACATCATTATATACCTTGTAATATCACATTCATCTGTTGGTACATGTACCCTCATTCCGGCATTCACTCTACATCAGTCCTTACACTTCCTAACCAACCTTATTTGCATACACCTCCACCTCTTTCATCAGCGAAGGCACCGGAAGCTGCTCCAAGGAAGTCTGGCGGAGGAAGGATGAAGAAAAGCCCGTCTGATCTTGAGTCCCAGGACGTGGACAATGATGACGTGTACAACAGTGAGGACCTGTACGCCAGCTACAAGACTGTGGGTGCCACACAACAACTGGACGCCTTCCAGCGTTACCTCATCACCTGTCTGGGCTCTGGAGAGCTCGCCGCACAGTTTCAGGTACACGGTGAATAAATGTCTGGACCTTATACAAATTCTGATACGCATATCTGTAGGAACGATCTTTCCTTTCTTGTTCCATGCCCATGGTGCTTAACTGGCGTTTTCTTTCACCAGGCTCGGGTGATCACACTTTACAACTCATCTGCTGACAAGGACAAACGTCAAGCTATCGATCAGATTGTTTTTAAATTCAAACCATTTCACACACATCAACAGAACTTTACACACAATACGAGAGCACTTTGGTCTGGACACAATCATGATACGGCGCCTTGGCACAGACGTCAGATTGCAATCAAAGCATAATTATGTAGCTAAATCTGCATATTCTACAGCTTTTAAATAATAGCGCGCGCGCTCGCACACACACACACACACACACACACACACACACACACACACACACACACACACACACACACACACACACACACACACTGGATTGTCATGTACGAGTGTAAAAATACTCGACTGTAATTGTTATTGTCAGAATCTGCCTCAAGGTATGACGCGCCCCCACGCAGTCGGAATGACGGAAGAAAACAAGCGAAAGAATCGCTTCAAGGCGCTCTGTACATGTGAGTATCCTAATCCTGTTACATGCATTCTCTTATACTCGTATAAGGTAATTACGACATCCCGAAAAGCGTGTGTCTTTATGTGCTGTCTGGAAATAACCCATTGTTTCTTCCAGACGACCACAACCGTGTTATCTTGCAGAAGCCAGGGGAAGACTCTTCCGACTATATCAATGCCACCTACATCAAGGTAGATAACTTTGCGATAACGGCAATATATCTTCACGAGGCTAGTTGTCGAACTTCCACTATCAAAGCCAAATAGTTGCACGCTTCAAGCATTCCATGCAAAGCAGATTTGTTTGAAAAGTAGTAATTAAGGTTTACGTGTTTTAGAAAATGTAGAAAATGTATAACTTGATCTGCAACTGCAATACAAACTGAGTACTCTTCTACATTACACAAGCAACCGTCCTCATCTTCTAGTCTCAAGGGGGAGCCGGGGTGGCCGTTTTGGTAGAGCGTTGGACTTCTAATGCTCGGGTCGTGAGTTCGTATCCCGGCTGGGGCCAAATAATTGTGCTGGCTTTTTCATCGTTGCCCCGTCTTTGATATCACCCGTATGTGGTGGAAAAGGACGTTAAACCCCCAAACACCCACACACCCTTTAGTCTCAAGTAACCATATATTTGCAGCCAGACGGACACACATTGAAGTAGGTTGGTGAACATTTTAGTGTGGTGTACATTAATCCATACATTTTCTTATGAACAGGGCTGTCAGAGCGAGAAGCAGTACATCGCTACGCAAGGTAACGAAATAGGCGTACTTTGTTTTCTGTGTGGTGTACTAGCTGTCTTAACCGTGAATTAAACAGTTCTGTTAAACATGCTTTCACAACAGATTAAAATTACTTAAAATTACCGGCTTGCGTTTGAATATGGTTCCATTGTCACCTAGAATAATTAAATAGATAGTAATTTGTATAGAATGGATACACTGTGTGGATGAATGTAAACAGACTTTGTTTTGTTTAGAAATCGTAAATATTGTCAACATGTTTTAAATCTCGCGCAGGGCCTCGTGTCAACACTATTGACGACCTCTGGTGGATGGTTTGGCAAGAGCGGATAACTCAGATCGTCATGCTCGCTAACCTGAAGGAGGACGGCAAGGTCTGTTTCACACACACACACACACACACACACACACACACACACACACACACACACACACACACATTCATCATACATATTTATATAACAATACATTACTAACGGTACTGTCCCTCAGGACAAGTGTGAGGAATACTGGCCAGCATCCGGGAAATCGCAGACCTACGGTCACGTGACAGTGAAAGGCCTTGAGGAGCAACAGAGAGCCGACTTCGTCATCCGGTCATTTGTGCTGAAAGCCACAGGGGTAAACACTGAGCACGCTGATTGTTAGTCTGGGCGAGCGTCATTTTTCCCATTTCCAAATGTTCTCTGAACAACTTGCTGATCACTGCTGTCAAAACTCACTTGTTCTCAGCCCATTAGCAGTAACGAGGGATTTACAGAACTATGTGTGTGTGTGTGTGTGTGTGTGTGTGTGTGTGTGTGTGTGTGTGTGTGTGTGCCGCAAATGCTGTGTCTTTTATTGTTACCTCTGGAATTACATTGTACTTTCTTGCCATCCTGTTTCATTTTATCATTTTTTGTTAACTTTGTAAGCGCTGAGTATAAGCGCTAGGTAAATATCTATCATTTGTAGTAGAAGTAGTAGTAGTAGTAGTAGTAGTAGTAGTAGTAATACCAGTAACAGAACATGTTCCTACCTTTCTTCCCATTTGTGCTTATATCCTTCCACCTATTGCATCGCATGGCAGAATTCCGCTGAGCGTCACGTGACCCAGTACCACTACATGGCGTGGCCGGATCATGGCGTCCCCCTGGCGGCGTCACTGGTCGACTACTGGCGTTATGTCAAGGGACGTACCACCTCTACCGTACCGCTACTTGTACACTGCAGGTAGGAAGACAATTGACTGGAAAAGGAAGTCTAAGAATGATTTTTTTTTCTTGACACCTCACTTACTGGATACTTTGTGTTTATACTGAGAACTAATTGCAGTAACAGGCATACCGTTTTGGAACGAGATAACTGAACGTGATTCTTTTCAAGCAGAACTGACGGCCGATAGTCCTGTAGATGAATGTAAACAAAATGGCTGACGCTTTATGTCTGTTGCAAAAGTGCTGGAGTGGGACGCACTGGAACTTTCATCGCCCTTGATATTGCCTCAGAAAAAGAGTCACGTGGTGATGACCTCAACGTGGAGAAGATCGTCACCGAACTCCGAGAACAACGCGCTCTGATGGTGCAGAGTGAGGTAGGTGACCGCAGTCAACAAGGCGTTGAGGAGAGTGTGAATATAATTATATTTATAATGAATGGTACTTAAGAGTCAGGGAAGCCGGGGAGGCCGAACGGTAGAGCGCTGGACTTCCAATGCTCGGGTCGAGAGTTCGAATCCCGGGTGGGGCCAAATATTTGCACTGGCTTTTTTATCGTTGCCCCGTCTTTGATATTCACCCGTACGTGGCGGAAAAGGACGTTAAACGCCCAAAAAACCCACCCACCTTGAAAGAGTTGAATATGTTCTATAAAATTTAGACACCTCAAGTAATACGGACTATCCTCGACCTCTGTATGTTCGAATTTACACCTTGTTTTATTGTCTTCCTTTTTTTACTCTGGCAAAGAAGGACATTGATTTGCCGCGAAATAGTCTTTGTTGCTTGTGCGGCGTTAAGCCCTAACTAACTAACTAGAGTGTGTGTGTGTGTGTGTGTGTGTGTGTGTGTGTGTGTGTGTGTGTGTGTGTGTGTGTGTGTGTGTGTGTGTGTGTGTGTAGCGCTATGAGTTGCTTTTCTGTGAAATAAAGCGCTAAAGAAGTATTCATTATTATTATTATTATTATTATTATTAACTAACCCTCTGGTTAGATAGCTGTCTAGGAGAGGAAACGTTTGTGTTAATGGGCATGCCTTTTGCAAATGAAGTCTGTGCATGTAAAATGAGTATAACAGCATGGATAAAGGAGCCACACCCTGAGTAAGACACCTAGTCAGTACCACGCACTGGGTGGCAATGTCGCATTTGTACTTAAAGAAAACATAAACAGTCGTAAAAATAACGCCAGCTGTATGATACCAAAATTGATCACACACTCGTTGTTCAAAGTGGAATTTCACGGTGTAATATCCCTTTGACACCAGGCCCAGTACAAGTTTCTGCACGAGGTGATTCTAGAGGCTCACACCAGCCGAGACACCAGGGTTTCAGTCGGACAGTTTGACGTCACCTTCCCCGACACCATTCAAGTGAACAGAGACAACAAACGTATCGACAAGGAGTTTCAGGTGATTAAACAAGTCTAGTTATTTCATAGATTTTTAAACACTGTTCTGATTAGAGTCCCCTACCCCCACGCCTCCCCCTCTTCCCCCAGATTTGTGTGATATATATAACTGCATGTTTCAATAAGCGAAAGGTGTTTTGCTTAGGCACAAGGGTAAACACATTGTGATGCAAAAAGCTAAATGGTGTTCAGGTATGACAGCAAATGGGTTTTAAGTTTTTTCTTGAAAGTTGTAAGGGAGAGTGACTGGCGGAGAGAATGAGCGAAAAAAACTCCACGTTTAAAAACCAGCGTAGGAAAATGTTCGAGCGCCAACAGTAAAAAGTCTAGTGCGGTGAATTCTGGGGGTAAGAGTGTCAGTTTTTGTCAAAACCTGACTGCATAACACGCAAAATTTGATACCACACATTACAATGAGTTTGTATACCACCCTGTTAACATGATTATATCTACCTAACTTACCCCCATCTCTCTCTCTTACACACACACACACACACACACACACACACACACACACACACACACACACACACACACCACACACACACACACCACACACACACACACACACACACACACACCACACACACACACACACACACAAAGTGCCCCACCCCCTCTCCCCACCCACCTACCTATTTCTAACAACCCCGTTCCTGTTCACTTGTTTCCCTATACCAGTGTGTGTGTGTGTGTGTGTGTGTGTGTGTGGTGTGTGTGTGTGGTGGTGTGTGTGTGTGTGTTGTGTGTGTGTGTGTGTGTGTGTGGTGTGTGTGTGTGTGTGTGTGTGTGTTCAGATGCTGAATGTCATGGGTCAGTTTTCGGGAAAACCCAGCACCACTATGGCCACTGAAAACCTGGACAAGAATCGGAACATGGACGCCCTGCCAGGTATAGTTTTGCCGTAATCTGGCTTTTGTTTTCAAGATCTGCAGAAAAAAAAAACATAGCCGCTATTCACTAGTATAAACATGTTTTTCTTTCTTTCTTTCTTTCTTCTTTTGTTTACTAATAACAAGTTGCTTTTGCCAAAATTATTTACTTGACTGATTAATTAATTAATTTATTTAACTTAGTATTTATTTATTTCTTTACTCTGAAGAATACTGCTTACTCTGTGTTTTTTGTTTGATTGCTAATTTATTTGTTTTGTTTGATAATACCCTGTGCTGTTTTCCTTTTTAACTCCAACCACATATGTACGCAGAAATAAGATTTGGAAATTCGTGAAACAGTTCTGAAAATAAAATTTCATGTACAAGAAGCACTGGCTCTCCGAGTTATTTGGAATTACTATTCCCGTCGGAGTAAGTATGTGTAAGCCGCTGAAACGGGGCAAAGAATGACACACAGCCGACTTATAACAAAGCAGCATTTGTGGTAATGGTGCAGTGGATTGTATTATACAAGAAAGCATTTTGACCAGAGGTTTCTTCCACTGTGTGCATTGTGTGCCCTTGTGTCTGCACTCTGCAACAACAGACGACGGGGACCTGGCCTACCTGAGTGTCTACGTGAGGGGGAGAACCCAGTACATAAACGCTGTCTACCTGCCGGTAAGTACTCATACAGAGTTTCTTGAAAATGTGGTTTCGTTGGTACACTTTTTGCAAAGACGAAACTTCTTCATATAGTCACAGCGAGAGTTCAACAGATTGACCCAAACTGAATTCCCAAGTTTACATGTGGTCTTCTCACAAGAGGAACATGAATACACGCAACAGTCTAAATTTATTTTCAACCTCATGAATTTGGTTGTAACGACGTGCCTGATGTTTTGGTTGTTTTGTTTTTATTATTTACTGTTAATGTTGTTTTTCTGTTATTTTGTTGTTTGCTATGCTAATGATGTGTTTTCTTTTTTTCCTTTTTCTAGTCGTTCCATCATCGTCATGGGTTCATACTGACCCAGATGCCCATCCCCAATAACACGCTGATTGACTTCTGGCGGCTGGTGGACGGGTGTCACGTGACCAAGATCGTCTCGCTTGGAATCCGAAGAGGAGACAGAGACTGTGAAGGTGAATTTCTTTTCTCACCGATGCGCATGCTAAATCTGTTGTTGAAAACCTATGGCCATTGAAACGGCTTTTCCATCCATTGGTGCGGGATGCTAGGGTGGCCGAATTGCAGAGCGTTGGACTTCCTATGCTCGGGTCATGAGTTCGAATCCCGGCTGAGGCCAAATATTTGTGCTGGCCTTTTCATCGTTTCCCCTTCTTTGATATCACCCGTATGTGGTGGAAAAGGACGTTAAACCCCCAAACCCCCACCCATCCCATCCATTGGTGATGAGGAATCTGGAGATGCAAACGGAACTGAGAGTATTTCCACCGAGACTTTATTGTTTCATGTTAAGGTTCTTGACAAGACTGACAAAACCTGAAAAGAGAAACAAACTGGACTCCGTTTGCGCATCTCCTCTTATTCAAGAAAAAGACACAATCGTCATCAGTACTAAACAATGACGTCACATGTTGTAGGTACACCTTCCAGAGGTGCATTCCTCTTTCGTATCCGAGCATAAAAGAAGGAATTCAGTCGTTGTATTGGAAGTATTTTACGGAAAATTACAAACAGGAGGTGTAACAGTGGCAAAAAATGCTCAGGTCATCTTTATACTAATAAGTACTACGAAACGTTTGGTCATCTTTATACTAATAAGTACTACGGAAAGTTGAAATAAACAAAACGGAAAAGAAGGGATATCTGTCTCTCAGAACTATCATTTTGCCTTTTTTTTTCAAGAACTACTGTCAGTTCTGGCCGCACGCAACAGGCGAGGTATTGAACACTGGACCTTACTCCATCATCACGAACGGTTCCACTAGACTTGGTGCCTTCCTCAACACCTACCGCCTTACTGTCAAGCGCAAGGTGAGTGTATGATAATTATGATTATTCCATTGTCTTAGCGTAATTTGGCGAGCGCTTTTAGCTTTGCTGCCCCGTCACTCTGAAACACACTACCTGCCGGCCTGAGAGACCAGTCGGACATAGATCGTTTCAAGTCTGACTTGAAAACGCATCTGTTCCGGCTGGCTTTCGATGAAGCCCACTTACCTACTCCTGATTCAGCTGCTGCTGCTGCTGCTGCTGCTGTGTGTGTGTGTGTGTGTGTGTGTGTGTGTGTGTGTGTGTGTGTGTGTGTGTGTGTGTGTGTGTGTGTGTTGGTATGAGTGCGGGAGTACGCGCGTTGAGTCACTTTGTGAAAATTCTGCGCTATATAATACAATTCATTATTATTATTAATAATTTGCCGATATTGTAACACTATGACTTCCAAGAGAAAGCAAGAAGTATTAACCTTTCCTTAAGAGTTTTATTTAGCAGTTGTGAATCGCAGCTGTAGTTAGTCCAGGCAGACAATTTTGTACACGGGCGAAGTTGGTAGACGGTAATAACGACGACAGTGTTGTACAAGGATCATTGCTATACAGTCAATTACCAACGTACAAATATAAAACAAAAATCTCATCACTCAGTCCGCCTTTATTTGCGTAGAGTCCTGAGTTAAACAACTCTTGGAAGCCTGTCGTTTATGTACTGACGTCATTATGACGTGCTGTCCGCAGACTGACGGGGAATCCCGCGACGTGGAGGTGTACCACTACAGGAACTGGGAGCACGAGGTTCCCAGTGACACGTCATCACTCCTACAACTTGTGGACACTGTCAAGACCGACAACCCGAATGACTTCGCTACACCTATCATCATACAGTGCATGTGAGTCACAGCGTCATGTATAGGGTTTTGTTGTTGTTGTTGTTGTGGTTTTGTTTTTTTAAATTAATGGGAATCAGCTAGAGAGATTCTGGCTTAAGGCACAAAAACCATTTTGGAAGACGTTTTTTTGTCCTTCTTTTCTTCTGTTTTTTTTCACCTTTGCCCTTTCTTTATTATCTTCCGTATTCTGATTTGGTAAA
>JACVVK020000091.1:1482500-1497500 GCA_018292915.2 Batillaria attramentaria
GAATGATATCGAGTTCGTTATCTGGCATAATTATTGTAAGAGCCAGATGGCCGTGGGAAAGTAGGGATGGCAGTTAGCATTTGTGTCTTTTTTTTTTTTAATCTGATGTCACAGCTCGCATTACCAGGACTCCGTGTATAGTCTCTCTCCCATTCTGTTCACCTAACTGAGTTGACCTAATTGTACGGATATACCCATCCCTGCCTCCCCCATTTGCCTTTGCCCCCCACTTGCTGTGAACCGTATCGAGATGGCAAATTGCTTTCAATAAAATGTATTCACGTGTGTGTGTGTGTGCGTGCGTGCGTGCGTGTGTGTGTGTGTGTGTGTGTGTGTGTGTGTGTGTGTGTGTGGTGTGTGTGTGAGAGAGAGAGAGAGAGAGAGAGAGAGAGAGAGAGCGAGATGATGATGATGATGATGATGATGATGATGATGAAACGTGTTTTTTTTTTTAATTCAGGATAGAGCATTCAGGCATTGCTGCCTATCTCACATGCTGTCCTGCTATTCTACATGAAAGGAAAGACAACAACATCAAAACAAACAAAAACTTATCTAAGGGAAATGAAGGAGAGAAAATTACACACGATAAACAAATCAAAACATACGTGAGAGAGAGAGAGAGAGAGGAGGGTGCAGTTTCTTTTTTACTTCAGGGCAAGTGACGTCAATCTGTCGTTTGCATGCGTGGGAAAGTTTGTTTTCCGCTCTCAGCAGCGTTTTCTTGTTCGAAGTAAGTGTGTGTGGAAAAGATACGCTTGCCGCGTCCATAACTCTTGACAACTCAAGCTGGACCACCCCCTGCCCGCCATATGCTAAGATTTGTTTCAAAGAACAAGCCACTGCACACCAGTAGGCGCCACTTCAAGCCACTGTTACGCAAGGCGTGGGCCTTCCCCACTAGGCCCGAGACCGCTGTAGACTGCGTAATAGTGGCTTGAAGTGGTGCCTAGTTATCTGAAGATTTCAAACAAAATTGCGTTGGTTTTAAAGAAATAATTGCAAACTCAATACATCACACCTTTGAACTTTTAAAAAAGCGCCATAGGAACATAAACCAATGTGTTCTTTTGCGGTTTCCGTTATGATGTTTGCTTTTAATGAACTTTGAAGCAAACAAACAAACAAAAAGTAACGTTCTACGAATACGTTTACGTTGCTCTGTTTTTAGTAAAGTGAACATCAGAATCGTGCACAGTCACACTTGAGGCCCAGTACAGTTGTAAAGTAAAACTGGGAGAACAATGATCGCAAGGAGTTTATGACTGTTTCATTCTTCACTGCCATGAGCAGTGATTAAAACTCGTGACATCAGTGATAACTGTTATGAATAGGAATGTTTCACTTGTCATTTTAATCCTATGATTATGTCAAAGTTGGTGATATCGTGTCGTGTTACACTTACGCACTCATAATTTCCCCGTAGGGGAGTAAGGGTCGCTGTTCACCAGAAGGACTGAAAGTCGTGATAAATGATAATGTTTCACCTGGAAGGCATACACTTTTACACTATAATCATGTCAACGTTTGCGATGTTTTGATGTTGCTCTCCCACACAATATTCCCCGAAAGGACTAACACCTGCTGAATTTCCACTGTCTATTATTCTCTTTTTGTAATACTGTTTGTTTGTTTGCCTTTGTTTGTTTGCTTTTGTTTGTTTGTTTGTCGTTGCTTTTGTTGCGTGTTGTGTTTGGCTGTTGTTGGTGTAGTTTGGGGGTTTTCAAATTTGTTGGATGGGGGGGGGGGGGGGGGGGGGGGGGGTTACAATAGCAAACACTTACACTTACAAAAACTTGCAGACATTTTCACACAAATTGTAATATCAGAAACCAAGCGAAAACTGAGAACACACACACACACACACACACACACACACACACACACACACACACACACACACACACACACACACACACACACACACACACACACGCGCGCGCGCGCGCGAAGATGAAAATAAAGCACGTTTTAAAAAATCCTCACCTATGCTTCTCTCGTCTGGACATAATTGTGCTTTGTCAGTATGACAATCAGATGTGGTGGTTTGGTTGGGTGTGGAGTGGTGCGGGGAGGGGGTTGGGGGCGGGAGTCAGTTGGTTGTGTACACAATTCAGGGTGCTGACAGCCACAAATTTGAACTAAACTTACGCTGTGCATCGGCTTCACACAAATGAACCTGTGGTTACCTGATTTTAATTCTTACCTGAGAAGTAAGGCAGACAACTGCTGTTGGACACAATGTTATTCGTGTAGTTCTGTTACAACTACTGCTGTTTTCACAATCATAACAAAAAAAAAAAAAATCCCTGTAATTTATTCAAGTGTTCGTCGTTTCCCTTGTCGATCTCTGAGAATTATTCCCGACTGTTGTAGAAATCGCTGCTGGTTTACAAATACGGTGTGAGTGCATAAATCGAATACGGTAAATTATGAGAAAACAAATGAGCATGACAAAATACGTTATATAAAAAATAACACAGGATATATTTCGAAAGAGAATGACTGACAGAGAGACGGAGGAGAAATCAAAGAAGAGAGTCTATTCCAGTCCTGGCTGTGAAATGTAATCGCATCACCCCTTAAGGCCGGGCCGTCTATCAAAGTTCTGTCTTTGTAGGATGCCGCACGGGCATCCAACAAAGTACGGACGGGACAAAGTCTGCCAGTATGTGTTGCTGAGATCGGCCAGTGGCCCGGTTTTCTT
The DNA here is from genome assembly GCA_018292915.2 of Batillaria attramentaria. Taxonomy (NCBI): domain Eukaryota; kingdom Metazoa; phylum Mollusca; class Gastropoda; family Batillariidae; genus Batillaria; species Batillaria attramentaria. The sequence goes on from JACVVK020000091.1 coordinate 1,485,208, forward strand.
CATCTTCCCCGCCATGCTGCCTCAGGTACCGTGATACTGAGCGCTGACTTGCTCAAGCAAAAAAATGTTGCGAGAATTTAGAACCGGGCATATGATCTCGCAAGACAGGAAAACACACGACAACAGGTTTTGGAAACAGTTTCGGGAGGTACGTCACCTTTAAAAACATCGGTGTTAACTTTAAAAAAAAAAAAAGTTGTGAAGCTGTTGTGTGACGTGGCCTTTAGTTAGGTTACGAGTCTGTATTTTTATCAGATTGGTGGATACTTCTTACGGGTTACTAACTCGTCTGGTGTACGTTTAATTTCTCCACGTTAGTCTACTTGCTGTGATCGGCCAGACGACTGTAGGCGACTGCAGGGTGTTTGCCGGCTGTACTGTGACTTCTTTGCTCGGATTTTTCCTGTCTCACACACGTGACTCTCAATGTTTCCCTTCAATCTGAACAACGCTCGTCATTGGTTATTATAAGTGAGGATATAGATAATATCGCGATGATAGTTATTTTGACTATACATTTGTGCTTTTCCCCCCGTTCATATTGCGATACATAATTATCATACAGAAAAACAGCGTTTTAGTATCATTGGTTCTTTCCACATTATTCCGAAAAGCACGTGACATCAGCTCAGCAATAAAATGAAAGGGAATATTAGCAGTCAGTTGGTTCTGAAAACTGCTGTTTCATACAAGCAGAGACAAAATATTTATCTACCCTCAGTAACACCAGTAATATTCACTTAATCGCATAGTGGGGTGAGTCAGTGTGTTACTGGTCGGTAACATGAAATAAGATACGACAAAAAAAAAAAAAAACCCTTCAGATGAGCAAGTCTTTGTGATACTGAGTGGTATTAGGACAAGACGTGGACAACTGGGTGTCACGATGGCTCAGGTCCGTGACAAACTACGCTTATTCAGGTAAAGAATACCACCGTTTTCAACTTCGTCTCTACGTTATTTCCCATGGACGTTGTCTAACGTCTGAAACCGGAACGCTTCTTTCAAATATTAATATATAGTCCTGTCAATGTAGATAAGACAAAATATCTTTGTTTTCATAAAAATCAAACTTGTATTGAGAGACGAATCTGCTGGTGAGTTGTATTTCAATAATATAATACAGGAAAATCTAATGTTTAGAAGTCTTTTGCTGACTTTGTTGAAAAATCATGACACGTCGGTGAGGACGTCACAAGAATTATTATCATTTTTGCTATGAATTGCATACTGGGAAGTGTTTTTTTAATATAAACTACGTTATCGCGTGCTTATAATCGTCTATGTTTTGGAGGTTTAACAAATTTGTTCAGTGTTTCCTTGTGAGATTACTTCTACTTATGCATTTCAAGCCGTACTTCCGAGTGTTTCTCTGAGAAATGTGCATTTGAGGTTGCTAATTGAAACACTTAGGACAAATTTAGAAAGCATTTTTGTGTGTGAGTAGATTTATGCAGTTTCATTCGAGAATATGCAAACGCACATGAAACATTAGTGGTATTTAACCTAAGTGTTTATTCAATAAATGATTTGACCTTGAACTGACAAGTGTTGTCACTCCTGCATAAGGCACAAAGCTAAATATTTAAAATTATCAGCTCATGTTTAGACAGTGGATCCCAACGGGTTTGTTCGAGCGCGCAGATACCATCTTGAAGTGAATTGAACTTACATCTGACTCCTTCACGTGTATTACAGGTACACTGAAGCGAGGTCAGCAGACAGAGAGAATTGTATTCCCCATCGTTACATGCTGGCCGTGCTGGGGGCGATAGGGTTACTGCCCGTGGTTGGCGGCCGGAAGTGTTTCGCCATGGTCCTTACACACACCACGTCACGAAACACGCAACATCAGGCGTCAGACCTCTTTTTCTCTGACGTCAGTTGATTCACGTTCTTGTTTCAACCTCTTTTTCTGACATCGTTCAGTTAACGTTTTTGTTATAGCCTCATTTTCTCTGACTTCATTTGATTAGCGTTCCCTTTTAAATTCCTTTTTGTGTGACTACATTTCATCAACGCTCTTGTCTTTGCTCTCGCTCATTGTGTTTGCTGTTGCTGTAATAAATGCAATGCCGACTTAAAAATCTGAATGACTTTTAATCCGATCTGCACTAACCGTAGTAATATCTGTCTGGCTGTATCGGGATACGCACCGTATATTTGATTTGTGTAAGGAATATCCTGTGTTTGTGTAACCATCTATTTCTAGTTGTAGTGAGTTTTGAAGCATGTTTTACATTCAGCTGATCTGCACTGTGAGGGGAACGGTGAACTACGGGGATCAATGTCAACAGTCTCAGAACCATCCTGTATTGACTGGTGTTCCAGTGTCATGAAGTGAATGTGTCCAACTCTACGCCAGTGCAGATGTCGGGAGACACCATGTTCCTGCTGCACGCTACCTACTTTGCCGGATCACCTTTCTTACAGCTGCCAGGGGCCATCATTGCCGCACGCCTGTCTCCCACACGGTCAGATAGTGTGTTCCTCTCTCTCTCTCTCTCTCACGCGCGCGCGCTGAGTTTGAAACAGGCCAGCACAATGCGTCAGTTATGTTTATGAGTTTTCAAACTCGAGGATTATTTTTGTCCTACTCGAAGCGGCACATTTCGTAGGCCAAGATGTCTCTTTCGATGTCACCAAAATTTCTTGTATAATTCGCTGATAGATGCCAGTGTACAAATGGTGTGAGCCTGACTTACATTTTCAAACCACAGTGAACTAGTTTAGCAGCTACGGCTGTCAGTGGATTCAGAAAAGGAGTATTTTCACACGTAGTTTTGAAGTGCGCTTGGTGTGGATATTCATTTCATACGAACTGCTAATAGCCCATACGGTTACCTGTCACAACAGAGGTTTTGGAGAAAACTTGATAGCACCATTAGAAGTACACTGAGACTTCTCTTTTCACTCGCTAAACGAGCTACATTGGATGTTTCATTCAGCGTGATTGGCTGCTCAGTGCTGATAACGAGTGTGATATCGCTGATGGTACCCCTCGTCCTGCAGACCAACACGACGCTTCTTTTCCTTCTCCGCTTCATGCAAGGAGCCGCGGAGGTACAGTTCATGTCTGCTTCACTACACTTTATGTGCCAAGTATTCACAGAGTTGCTTTCCGACACTGACAGAATCATTTTGTGATTGTAACTCTGCCTTTACGATGCCAACAGTAAGTCCGACAGCCGACTCAAAGTCTTAAGAGTTCTGCCGGGTACGGACAGAAATGCACATTATCTTTACGTGAGCGAGTACAAGTAAACACACAAAACGTTTTAATATTAATTTAAAGAAAAAACGGCAAAAGTGTATTGCCTACAGATCAACATGAGCTGATTACGATGATAAAAACGTGATACCATTTACATGTAATATGAGCGATTTCTGGGCTGTCGTTGCTAGAAATTTTAGTATCAAACGGTCGTCTGGCGCCTAATCGATCCGGCGGCAAGTGACAAGTTTGTGTGGGGAAAAAAAACCCAACTATAGCTACAACTCAGCGCGTCTCAGTGAACTCAAGCTTTGGGCCAGCCGTACAAGTGGCATGGGGTCGATAGCAGTATGAAAACAGACCACTGGAAGACCACTGACTATAGAATGGCAGAATCTGTGCAGAACATGCTTTTGACACAGCGGGAGTTGCTCAACCTGTCACATTCCGCTTTAAACGCAGGAGACAAATAAACACAACAGGAAACGTACTAAGTATTATTGTGTTTACAGGGCCTTCAGCAACCAGCCAGTGTCGGCCTGCTGTCTGTATGGTGCACCGATAAGGACAGAACTCGACTGTTCGGCATCTACTTTACAGGCGAGGCTCCTTTTCTCCTTTGGCATTTAAACCTTCACACTGTTGGCTTTTCTTGGTGACCTTTACCGTTCTTGTCGTTCCACAGTTAGAATTGTATCACAGAATGTCCTCCTTGTCGCTTCACAAAATGAATGATAGCGAATATTAGTAATCACTAGCACTGACCGTAGAAATATCTGTCTGGCAGTATCGGGATACGCACCACATCTGTCAGTTATTTTTGGTTGACGACTCCAGGTGCTCGTAGTAAATCTGTAATGTATGCTGTGAGCATTTCCCTACACTGTTTGCTTGTTCTCACTTTCACTCATCCTCCATGTTAACATTCCGTCAGTCACGGTATTTCCTAAATATATTTTACCTATTCTTCCCGCTCTGTCTTGACCTATGGTGGCTGATGAGCCGGTGAAATTCCGACGAAACGCGTCCCGCTACGTTCAAGACTGTCCAACCTTACTAAACACCTTTTCCTTGTATGTAGTATTTCAATGCGTATGAAATACCTCTGGATGGGGTTTCTGGGTAAAGTCGATGTCTTCTTTCCATAAACTATATAGATCTTGATTTGACTCAGGGTGTTGTTTGTTTATTTGTAGTCGATAAATAACGTTATTGGTGGTGAATTTACCACGTGTACAGGTGCTTATTTTGCTCCCGTCCTGGCGTCTGTAGTGACCGGCTTCACTCTGTGTTACGTCACATGGGCATGCAGTCTCTACATCTATGGTGGGTTTGACAGTTACGTCAACGTTATGTCTTACCACTCTATCTGAACGTTATGTCTTTGTTACCACTCTATCTGAACGTTATGTCTTTGTTACCACTCTATCTGAACGTTATGTCTTTGTTACCACTCTATCTGAACGTTATGTCTTTGTTACCACTCTACCTGAACGTTATGTCTTTGTTACCACTCTATCTGAACGTTATGTCTTTACCACTCACCACTCACAGCCTGTCACATCCTCCAAACTGAGATAGCACCTTTATTCTGCAGTCTTGGTTGTTGTTGTTGTTGTTGTTGTTTGACAATCGAGGATAACGTCTTCTTGTATAGAGAGGGGTAGCAGTGGTAGGAGTAGTAGTTATACGCTAACACTAGAATCGGTTTCACAACTATTATATACGTGTTATTGCTACCTGTGTACAGATTAGTAGTAGCAGTTGCAGTGGTAATAGTAGTAGTATAGTGGTAGTAGTAGTAGCAGTGGTTAGATGCCAGCGTTAGAATAGGTTTCACAACTACGAATATGATACATGTGTTGTTGCTACATGTGTAGAGAGTAGTACGAGCAGCAGAAGTAGCAGCAGCAGCAGCAACAACAATATATGCCTACACTATTCTAGGTTTTCAACTGTGGTATACCATACTACGTGAATGTTATCACTGCTTGTGTGCAGGTGGTTTTGGTGTGTTATGGAGTGTGGTATGGTTGTGTACGATATACGATACGCCAGACCTCCATCCCAGTCTCACAACAGAAGAACGATTTCTACACCAGCAACATGGACCTCAACGTACGACACGGCGCAAAACACTGGTACAGACTGACTGAATATTGCAGAAGTATTGTGTACAGACGTTAGCTCTAATTGATTACAAACTAGTACTGTGCTTTACATGTTTACTGAGGTTTCTCGTGTTCAACACACAGTCAAGTCGAAAAAAAAAATCGACGATCTTAAAGGAAGTTTACAATGTCAGGTTTTAAGGAAAGCAATTGTTATTTATTATATGTTGATCGAGACACAAGTCATCATGAAAAAAACATGTGTCGAGATTCTTGATATTGTGAACTTTCTTTATGATAACGGTTATTTTGCTGCTGACAGGCTTTCCTTCCTTTTTTTTCAAGCTAAAATGTAGCCGGTGTTTATTCCGTGTGTAGAGGATTCTCCGTGAAGGTTAAGGTCAAGTGGCCGCACTGAATGTTTCCAGCAATCGTAACAATATGTAATAAGAGAAAATCATTAATTTTAATATATTGAAATGTTTGAAACTACAGTTAGGCTTAGAGAACACTGTGGCCATTACTGCATTAGCAAGTAGTTATTACTGCCATGTCGGGAGAAAGCCTGACATAATGAATTGTTTGTTAGACATAACCCATCAGCCTTGTACACATGGTAATCATGGCTCGGCAGGGCAGCATCCCGTGGAAGTCGCTAGTGACGAGTGGGCCGGTGTGGGCCGTGTTTGTGGGCAACTTCTGTCGGACATTTATCTACTCCATGCTGGTGGTGGAGCAGCCACAGTTCTACAAGGACGCATTCAACCTCAACGCTGCCGACGTGAGTGGTCTTGTGCTCATCAATAGTAACACGTCCAAGTTGGTCTGTTGTCGAAGTCAGAAGTTTTGAACGAAAGTCTGAAGAAATATTTTTTTTTCCGGTGAATGAATCAGTTCCAGCATGCACGGGCTTCGTTATGGCTAACCCATGAGTGATCGGGGAAGTCACATGCTGATTACAGGCGAGGGGCACCATGACTAGTACGGGCTTAAACAGGTTATTTCTATATTTACTACGCCAGCTGATGTTTTGGAATAATTTCGCTTGTGGGTGCGCCTGTACGATTGATCGAGATACCCTATCTTGATAATTAATGCGATCTAATGTTCTTTACACTTTGAGCGAGCGGTCGAATATTCAAAGCCTGCGACCGTTAGTATAAATATCTCGCTCAGTGTTCTAGTCGCGCCAGTGAGTACATCGAGTACGCGCGTCTGTTGGCTCAGTACCAGCATTTGAGTTGCTGTCACTGTGCAGATGCAGTGTGTTGCTAGACACCTCGAAAACAGCTTAGAACGATCTGTAAGAAATATAATAAGTACTGGGCCTGTAAGTAATTGTCCTGTACACCCATGTTTATTTGAATTAGACAGGAATACGCACTGTCCAACATTCTGATAACATTACTTCCCAGATAAAAAAAACCAAAAACAATCCCGGCTGGGGCCAAATATTTGTGCGGGTCTTTCTCTCGTTGCCCCGTCTTTGATATAACCCACACATGGTGGAAAAGGACGCTAAACACCTAAAACCCCACCCACCCTCCTAGATAAAAAACATAAAACTGTGTATATTTGTTACTGGAAGGACTTTTTATTTGCCTTTACAACCGCCATCTTTACTCTGCTGTGTGAACAGATCGGCTTGGTGACCACATTGCCGCACGTGGGTCTGAGCGCGTCCTGTGCTGTTGGTGGGATGGTGTCCGACAGACTTCTGGCCTGGGGCATGTCCACCACAACCACACGCAAACTGCTCTACTCCACAGGTAGGCCTACACAGACAAAGGGCGTCTGCTCAGTGCCACGGTTGGCAATACATCGACTTTGTGAATAACTAGGAGCACCCTAGAACCTTGAAACTGAACGTGAGCTGGTGAAAATCCACTGCAGGGTTTGTGTTCAGAAACTGGCGTAGCGATAAAGACGGGATGTGTTTAGTCGGAGGTGAATGCTGCCGGGGGAATGTGACAGGTAACGGTGAGGAGGGGGTAATTATGTCTGTTGGCTGGTAACGGTGAGGAGCGGTTGTGTCTATTGGCAAGTAACGGTGTGGAGGGCTTGTGTCGCAGGAAACGGGGTGGATTGATTGTCTATTTGCAGGTAACGGCGTGGAGGGACTGTGTTTGCTGGCTCTATACCTAGCAATAGACTGGCGGGCTGCCATTACTCTCATCTCTCTAGGTGTCACCATTGGGGGTCTGGCTGACACAGGTGTGTGTGTGTGTGTGTGTGTGTGTGTGTGTGTGTGTGTGTGTGTGTGTGTGTGTGTGTGTGTGTGTGATCATGTAATAATGTTTTTAACTCACTAAACCAGTGGAAACATCGGTCAAAGTGCATGTAAACTGTTGTTAACTGTACAATTGAGTACGTAGACTACAGGCACACGCGGTAATTGTTCTATACTAATACCGAGTCTCTCCTTTTCGTGAAATTGAAGTGGGTAGATGCGTGCACTTGTGTCGCTAGGGAGCTCTTTTATTAAAGACTTTTTCTTTGAGGGGAGGTTTTTGGGTGTTGTTTAAGATTACGAAACAGTCTGCTCCAGGTGTTATGTATCACGTGTTTGTAGGTTACGGCCCCTTACCAGCGGACATGGCCCCTGAGTTTGCCGGTGTGGTGGCTGGACTGTGCGCTCTTGGCACCATAGGAGCTATCGTGAACGCCGTTCTTGCCTCCGTCATGACGGGAATGTCGAGAGTGAGCACGGAAAAAACAACACAGTGCAACTTGTAACAACACAGTACAACCTGTAACAACACAGTACAACTTGTAATAACACAGTACAACATGTTACAGGACAGTATAACTTGTAACAACACAGTACAACATGTTGCAACACAGTACAACCTGTAACAACACAGTACAACTTGTAATAACACAGTACAACATGTTCCAACACAGTACAACTTGTGACAACACAGTAAAACCTGTTATAACAGTACAACTTGTAACAACACAGTACAACTTGTAACAACACAGTACAACCATTTAGATTGCTGCACAACCTGTCAAAATAATGTACACCCCCCCCCCCCCCCCCCCGTCAACTTCCCTTTACAACCTGCTTTATCATCTCGTATACTTATATTGGCAGGTTTTCTGGAAGCACATTTACAATATCATAATTATTATCATTTTATGAAGGAAGAGCCGTACGAGTAACGCTCACGATTGTTTCGTTACAGTCGCTGTCTGATTGGCAAACCCTGTTTCTCATCTCCGGCTTGGTTCAGCTGACTGGTGTCTTCATCTTCAACGTCATCGCGAAGGCCGAGAGACAGCCGTGGGCAGATTACACTCTCCATACAGAAGAGGAGGAAAAGTTCTGCAGAAACGTGGGCGCCTTACGGAATGAAGACGAGCTGTTCGTGTCCTCGGATCTTGAGACGACGCCATTGAAGTCATCCAGACAGCTGACAAAATACTGATACTTGTATTGGACATACGTCTTCATGGCGAGTATGGGAAGACTGTCACATTATTGTAGGGAAAATCATTTTGTTTCAGTTGTTATTTTGTGGGTGCATCCAAGCTGCGCAGACATTTTGGCTCAGTTGGTATAGTTCGCCCGTTAGGGGGTGCAAATGTATACCACTCATACGCGGGAGGAGCAAATAAACTCCAGTCGTCCACAAACGGGGGCGACTGTATCCCCGCAACGCGGGAGAGGGTGCACATGTACTCCGGGGTCTGGCGAGGTGAAGTCACGTGGCCGCTGACTTCGTTCTACGAATTTATGCGAAATACCGACGGCATTTGCACCCCTAACGGGCGAACTATACCACCTGAGTGACAGTATGTGCCACAAGCATTCCAACACAGCATTATCCGCACAAAATGCCAAGGTAGCACTGGACCGACTGTCCCCGAGAGATGGTTTGACGCAGGCATCCGAACTCCCATGTTCTAATCAGCTAATGCTGGCAGAATGTAGTGTGTTGTTCTTTTGAGATCTTGCAACGTTATCAGCAGGCATGGGAAATGTTTGCGTAAAACTTTTCAAAGTTCAGACTGTATCAGCAATGACAGGACTCTGTCTCTTTCTCTTTCTCTGCCTCTCTCTCTAATTGTGTCCCACGTATACAGTGGTCTGTGTTGTGTATAATTGTTACAAACAGAGAGAGAGAGAGAGAGAGAGAGAGAGAGAGAGAGAGAGAGAGAGAGAGAGGTCTATCTTGTGTGTTGTGATTTAATTTAAAGGCAGGTTCTAATTTTGAGATCCGTAAGCTGACATATAGACCACTTTGAAATCGTATCTACAATCACGTACATGATTATTTATTGTCTTAAACCCAGCACCCTGCGTAGTTAGCAATTCGTAAAAAGACAGGAACACACCGCTGAACGCAACAAGAGTTGCACCCCTTGCCTGTCTGAAAATACACACACACACTTGGCATGAAGGCATTACAGTCACATGGAGCGAAGGGCCGGGGGGGGGGGGGGGGGGGGGCTGTCGAGACACAAGAAAAGGTGCACTTTGAATTCCCTCAACTTTAGTCTTGGTACTCACTGTCACAGCGATCCCCGTCAAAGCCGTCCCGGCATCCCCGTGGACAGTGTCCGTTGTTACAGACATCGTCACGACAGTAACCACACTCTTCACAAGATTCTACACCATAGTAACCGGTCTCGCACTCTGAAGGGAGTTATCAGATTTTGGAGTGGAGACAAACACATTTGTACGCTTTGGTCAAAAAACAAAGATCTATACGGAAATGATGCGGAAATGAATGATCGTACTAATTTAATATACTACTACAAATCGCAAAAGCATTCATTCGATAAATCACAGAAATACAATCAGCAATTTTAGTTTGGGAATTTTAGAATTGCATTGATTTTTTATTTTTATTTTCTGGGATGAATATTTCCAAAGGCGAGGGGGAGGAAGCCGGAATACCCGGAGAAAAACCCCGGCGGTCGGTCCGAATGAACGGTGCTACATAGGAGAAAGAAAAATTCTTCGCCACGTGTGGGACTCGAACCTGACCTCTCGCATTGATGAGAAAGTCTAAACCACTAGACCACCGACCGCCCCGACAGTGTTTATGTTTATTGGTTTATTCACTTCACATTAAATGTAACGTTCTCATAGACGACCTTACTACTTTCAGGATGACTACGATCAGTCGACAGTGTGGTGTATGGGCTGAGGTCGTCTGGATGAAAGTACTCCTCCAGGGGAGCGTAAGTGACATCAGTTCCTGTTTTGTTATTTTCGGGGCAGATGCTGGACTGGGTGGCCCCGGGTGAATTATTCGCTGTAAACAAAAAACGACCAGTTGGGAATTAGAGACTTAAAAGTTACGAGCCCCAAGAATTCAGCCAGTCGCTTTCCGCGGCAAATATTTTACCAGACACTACAACGCGGGAAGCACATGTAGTTTGATATGACTGAAACATGGAAAGATAGCAGTAAGTCCACTGACGTCATTTAAGCAAAAAGACCATTGCGTCAATCTCTTTCATCAATTATAGAAAAGGGGAGGTATACTTGTAAAAAGTACTTGTCTATGCGAGCAAATCACGGACGTATAGAGATGGGCGCACCGCGGTGCCGGAAAAGTGACGCCGCCGCGCGCCATGTTGCTAGTACCTGGAAGTGCCAGCTGTTTACATAGCGCGCATAGCATTGGCCAGACGCTATCAGCTGTTTACATAGCGCGCGTAGCATTGGTCCGCTTTATCTTACGTCACATTTCTGATGACGTCTTTCTAAAGAACTTTGTATTTCGAACGAGGCGTCCTATACACAGAGCCTCTGAGTTCTGGTATTAGTAAGATGGCCGCGATAGCGACACTCGCAAGCAGCGGTGGCAGCGTGTGGCGGTGCGTCTATCTCTTTACGTCTGTGGAGCAAATTAATGTCAGTGTCAACATTGCACTTGTATTCATGTTATGTTGTGTAACCTGCACACTCACAGCAAATGAAATGAAATAAAATGAAAGAAAATGTGAAACAGACCTTCATAAACTAAGCACACAATCTCAAACGGAGTAGGGAAACACAACATACCTCCCGTGGGGCAAGCGCTGGCGTCCCCTCCTGCAGTAGCGGCTTCACGCAATCCTCGCCGCCTGCGGGAATGAGGGAAGGTAATCGTCACGCACTGCGTGTGAGTTTGACGTCGGGCTTGCATGACGTCAGAGTATGACGTGGCAAGACAGTAGAAAAAAATAAACGGACAGCAGGAAACAGGACAGTGCCAACATTGATAAAGAATGTAACTTACAATTTATTTTTTTTCATCGCGCAAGGTTTATTTTGTTTGAATATAACGCAGAAAAAGAACTACCCCCCCCCCCCTCCTCCACAGACATCCATACACACACACAACCGCCCCATCCTAATCGACCCCCCCCCCTCCCCCCACACACACACACAGGGGGAGGAGGGGACAGAAAAAGAAACACCACCAGCCACCGTCACCGCCACTACCATCACCCCACCCACCAACTGTCCAAATAAAGGCGTACCGTTTGATAAGTATTCCCAGCAACACAGTAACCCCAACCAGGGCCACAGCTCCAAGAACACCGCCGATGACAGGACCAGCGGGAATGCTGCTATCTTTTGACAGCACTGGCAATACTACAGTAACAGATGATTTTCACAACTTAAAGGAGTGAAAACACACACACACACACACACACACACACACACACACACACACACACACACACACACACACACACACACACACACAGAGGCTACGATCGAATAATTTCAACAATATTTTTTATAGCATTGGAAATCACCATCAAACGTGTCTTGCCTTTACTGTCTTCACGTTTGAAACTCTTACATTTCAGTGTGCATGCTTCCCCTTCAAATCCCTCAAGACATCCACTGATACAGCGACCAGTGTCCATGTCACATGACCCGTCACCAGCGCACTGACCACACGGCAGGGAACAGTTTGACCCCCACCTAGTTCTGTTGCACCCTAGGAATGACAAAC
>JACVVK020000091.1:1502500-1525000 GCA_018292915.2 Batillaria attramentaria
TTGGCAGCTTCTGTACTTAAAGATCCAAGCTTCCAACAAAAAGCTTTCCGAAGTGTCAAAAGAATTTACAGAGTCGACCGTGCAAGCACAGTAAACTCTGTCACAGTTGCAGAGTTTTCAGCGTTCCTGAAACCCCGATAAAACCCAAGGGCAGTCTGATTTCACAGCTCAGTTTGCGTTTTGACATTGAGCGAAAAAGATCGTGCAGCACTTAACATCCGCTAGATACTGCAGCGATGTGTCTCGCTCACTGACCAAAAGCCAAATAATGTCACGGCAAACTCGTTTTATAAGGGTCCCCGAAGCGCTGAAAACTCTGCAACTGTGACAGAGTTGACTGTGCTTGCACGGTCGACTCTGTACATTTTTTTCATACTTCAGAAAGCTTTTCGTTGGGAGCTTAGATCTTTAACGCAATGTTCATCGACACCATACGCAAAAGTTCCTACCATCAAAGGTGGCCGGTATGCGATAGAAGAGAGTGATTGCTTGTATTGCTGGCATGACAACCTAAATCCAGTGACCTTAAAGCTTGGATTCATCCAAGGGAAATGAGATACATGTAGTGCAATATTTATTTTTGTGATTCTCTTTGAAAGTAAAAGGCGTAAGAATGTCACGTGCAGCGCATGTTCCGTGAAATATTACGTTACACAAATCTGTACAACACATGAGAATGCCAACACAGACGAGATAGTGTGAGACGTCTTTGTCAGGCTACAGGGAGATCGCTGGAGTTGAGAAGTTGAAGTTTGGAATAAAACGTCGGCGAGATATCAACGTACATTTTGTTGTTGTTGTGGTTGTTGTTGTTGTTGTTGTTGTTGTTGTTATTATTGCTGTTGTTGTTGTTGTTTTGTTTGCTTGTTTTCTTGTTGGGTGGTGTTGCTTGTTTTGTTTTTGTTTGTTTGTTTTCTGTTTCTTCCAAGACATAATTAACTTTAATTTGTGTCTCCTGCTTGTAGACGTAAATCTGCATTGAAGCCAGCCACCATCAGTCTTTTGCAGTCAGGAATGTGTTTTTAATAAAAATAACTAAAGAAGGAATGAAAATAAAGAGATCTTACCGACGTGGTAGATGGTGATCCTGTGGATAGTACGTGACTGTCCGAGGTTAAGTAGCCAGTAGGCGGGCCATCTGTCACGGTCAGTGAAGACACAGTTTGGGCCATGCTGGGTGTCTTGAATAGGATACCAGTATGTATCAGTGTTGCCATTTATAGCTCCCGTGCAGCCAAGGGAGTCACCATCAGGAGGACCAGTGTATACCGTACTCATATTGCACGTCACAGCGTTTCCGAGAACTGCAACAGTGAGATGATGACATTGATGTTGTTGTTGTCTGTATACAACTTCACTACTTTGTTTTGGGTAAACAATACAGCAAATATTTTATAGTAATCTAGTGTTAATTTTGCACAAGTAGGTGATATACGTGTACTCTTACAATTGACAAGGATGGAGGTGATCCGACTTTAGGTTTACCGGACTTTAGATTTTAGACTGGTAAAATATGGTAGGTGTGAAGTTATCGTACGTACGTATTATTACGGTTTCACCTGAACACATATTCACACACACACACACACACACACACACACACACACACACACACACACACACACACACACACACACACACACACATCATACTTTAATAAAGATCGTTACTCATTTGTTTATTGATGTTTCATGTGATTGTGGAGAATATATCGAATGATAGTTGGGTCTTGTTATGAAAGCACCTGTGCGGTCACGTCTTTCAAATCTTTAGCAAACAATAAACGCCACTGGGACAAGGGCGCCGGGACAGTCGAGCGGTAGACTGTTGGACGTTTAATGCTCGGTTCGTGAGTTAGCTGCCTGGCTAGACGGCCATTTGTTTGTGCTGATATTTTCCCCTTGGTCCGCCTTTTGAATCACCCATACGTGCTGGAAAAGGACGTTAAACCCTCCAACATCCATTCTGGGGATAATCTGGGGATACTTTTGAATTGTTTTCATTGGAACAACGATTCCCCAGCTGTTTTAGGACAAGAAGTGGGGCTGCTGATAAAAGGCCAACGTTGGTGAAATAACGTTTGTTTATTATCGACTTGTTTGGTGAGCACTGTCCCAAGAACATTTTCGGTTGGGAAAGTCAGAACGTTTCTTGGATCTAGATTGTAAATTGACTAAGCTATGGAAGTGAAGGTGTCGGTGCAGTTGCACTCACGGTGTGAGGAGAAGGTTAAAAGGGCATAAAGACAGATTGGTAATGATGACAAGAGCGTGATATTATTTAGATGTGTGCAAAGTGTATGTGTTATCTCGGCTGAAACACATGGTCGTGTCATTTGCGTCAGCTGCTCACCCTAACCGACAACTGAACAGTACCTTTATCGATAGAATCATTGTGTGCATACCGCTTACTATTCCGAAAATGAAATGAACGAAAACAATAGAACCCGCTCACCTATCTGCTGATACTGACAACAGCCAGGCCTCTGTAAAACGGAAAACACAGCCAGCAAACACAACAGACCAAACCCGCCTCTCTCCATAGTGATTTCCTTCTGGCCAACTTGACGTTCTACAGCCACATACAGACGGCGACCAGGAAGTGTACAGCACACGTAATCTCTAGCAGGTTTGTCGGGGTGATAATAGCGACACTGCGTCATGTCTGTCTTTTAAACTCTTGTTCTCAATGTATTGGCAGACTTGAAAAATGATAGTGATAAAATTTCACACACACACACACACACACACACACACACACACACACACACACACACACACACACACACACACACGCACGCACGCACGCACGCGCGCACAGAGAGAGAGAGAGAGAGAGACAGACAGACAGACAGACAGACAGGACAGGACAGACAGAGAAAGACTTGTTTGTTTAATAGTTTTATCAATATTCGATTTGGTTGTACCTCGACAGTGACTCTAAATAGACTGATTGTGTGTCAGACATTATACGAGTAAACAGTTATTGCCTTTTGAGTAAAAGAAAACTGACCTTTTCCTTCAAGTAAATTCCTATGATTATAAACGCTTAGCAAACCAGGTCAAACGATTCACAGCACAATGCATGCACAAAGTCGTTCTTGGTCGAGATGAAATTTAAAAAGTCCCAGAGTCCTACTCCATGCAGGAAAAAAAACAAAAAAAAAACAAACAAACAAACAAACAAACAAAAAACCCGTCGGTACGTTTGCACCGTCCTGAGCAATACCGCTGTGAACCAAGCAACGTGCTGAGAGCTGTCAAGAACCTTTATCATTTATCCCATTAATGCCTGAATTGCTAGGCGCGTATTAAAAAAGTCAGTGCAGCCAGGAAGGAATTTTTTTTTTTCGGTCGAAACAAAATTTTACTGAGTCATCGTGATATTAGATGTAGCCTAGGCCTGTTTTAAACAAATACATTTTATTTCGCAAACCGGGAGCTCCCCACTCCAATGCAACACCGCGTGGCCCGTTTCTCTTTAAGATTTATCGTCTCCTTCAACATAGCAACGGCCACGCGCGAAGAGCTAGACTAAATCAATGAAGACTCTGCACAACACGCATACTCCAACTGTTAAGTATCATATCAGGATTTACTTCCTTGCCTCTCTCTGTTGTACCCCTCTTTTTTTACACACACACACACACACACACACACACACACACACACACGCACGCACGCACGCACGCACGCACGCGCGCGCGCGCGCGCGCACACACACACACACACACATACACACACACACACGTGAGGTTCATGTGATAATCACAGAAACGTGTTGGTTACGAAGCAGTTTATTTGCTTAGTACTAACATAAAGATCGAGCTACAGACATGGAGACTTCGTAATCCGAGTGGAAGTTTTGTGTCGCGAATGTCTGTTCTTGTAATGAAGTGTTTTCTGAAGTTAGAAGTCTTTATCTTTCAAGAGCCCGACCACCGCCTGCCCACTGTATGATATAAGATTGGGTAATAATAATAATAATAATAAGTATTGTATAGGCGCTTTACCCAATTTCGTGAACTGGCTCAAAGCGCCGTGAACTGAACCCAATTCTTTGCCCCGAGTGGGACTCGAACCCCCCACCTCTCGCATTGGTGACAAGTCCCTTAACCACTAGACCACCGACCGAACAAGACACTGCACACCAGCAGCAGCCACCCCAAGTCACTATCACGCAGATCCCGGCTGGGGCCAAATATTCGTGCTGGCTTTCTAATCGTTGCCACGTCTTTGATATCACCCACTATTACGCAAGGCGTGGGCCTTCCCCGCTATTCGCAAGACTGCTGACCATTGCGTAATAGTGGCTTCAAGTGGCGTTTTAGATATAATTATACTCTTAACAGACACGTTATGTGGCGGTACAAGTATAGTGGAGTTCAAGTTAATTTATCATTCTAACGTTGTTTGGCATGAACGTTTGGCGGAGAAAATATATGATGAAATTCCTAGCGAACTGATTGTACAATGGCACAGCTAAAGGGTGTTTCATGATTCCTCCAAACTATCTTTAAACTAGCACAAGAGTCAGAGCATGAAAGAGAGTGTAACCTGTAGCACAGGTTGTTGAAAAAAAAATGAACATACATGTATATACACATTTTCAAGGATAATGTTGAATGGCCACGATCTTCGACCGTGAAGTTAGAAGATGTGTGGAGGCGCATGTAGAGCGGAGTTCAGTTCAACGGCCCATCAGATCTTCTTCATATTACTTTACATGTTCACAAACCGTTATAAGCTGTTTTGGTGCTGTGTAAATTCGCACCACGTAGACACCACGTAGACACCTGCACAGTGACAGCATCTCACAGGCTGACACCTAACAAACAGAAGGCTTCAAACGACGCGAATATTGAGGAGACAGTGGGCTAATGTTGTGAACTACCGCCGGATAACAGTTGAATCATCGCTTGCAGAGCCTGCAGACGGCAGTGTATTGCTTCACAGCTCCACTAATCATTCAGACAGACTATTCAAGCGTACATTCGCACTCACAAGCCTGATCTGTTTGTACAATGGCATAGTGAAAGGTGGGTATCAAATTATTTTCAACATACAAAATGCATGAAATGGATGAAAAACATCAACAGTATTCATGTTGGAAGGACACCAATGATTTCTCAGTAACACATACACTATTCTATCAGCATAGGACATCCAGGGGTTATGTACAGTGCGTAAGATGTTTCTATGAAGAATTAGCTCTGCATAGGGTGTTCCAAATAACGAACGTATGTACACATTTTGAAGTATAATAATTATTCAGTGAACACGTTTTTCGATCGTGAAGTTTGTGTGGAGGTACATCTGCTTAAAGTTTTTGTATTCAGCAAACGAATTTTGGCAGGACCTTTTGGGCTAAACACGAATAATCCAATTCTTAGTATCTGCAGATCACGTGCTAGTACAATGGCATCCTGTAGGATGGCAAATGATTCGTTCGTGTTAGTCTAGAAGTATCTCAAGAATGGATGAAAACTATCAACAATACATCGCCTATGTTTTTCTAATTAATGTATATATGTATAGACACTGTTCTATCTGTGTAAGACATTTACGATTATGTAATGCGCAAGCTGTTTCCATGAAGAGCGTACTCGGCAGCATACAGCGTTGGAAAAAAAAAGGAGAGGAAAGAATCTATGCACATTATAAAGGAAAATATGATAGGGACCATAGAACTTCTGAAAAGCTCATAGCAACAACAATAACTGCAAAATACACCCTTTAACAACATTTAGCTCAGGCTGTTCGGAACAATTGTCAGTCACTGGGAAAAATCGAACTTTATCGAGTGACCTAGATTAAGCAATACAATGTAATGAGGGGGATGATTTAATCCTTACTCTAAATGACAATTAACCTAAGCACCTTTCTTTAGTTTTGTTTGATTGTCTGTTAAAAAAGAAACAGAAAAAAAAACTCAACAAAGAATTGTAGAATCTCCTGCTGTCATTTGAAGATACATTTCTGCAAAAGTGCCACTGGCGCGGCAAAATTTGCTTTGGAGCTGCCAAAGAAATACCAGTGAAGTTCTATGAATTGTCAGTCTCTGAAAAATCACGTTTGCTTGAAAATTGTCCTTGTGCCACGGTTCTGTGCGAAAGTTACATCTAAAAATAAATCCTCAGATGCGTGTGATCGCTCTGTGATTGGTGAGCTATGAATGGCTGGAGCCGTGCTGTTTATTTCACACCGCTATTTGCATATACCCCAACATGGCGGATGTACTCTTGGGCCACGTGGTACAGGTAGCGGTACTGGGTCTGAAAAACAACGAAACGAAAAAGAAATTTAGTGATTGTTACAAAGCTGGACACCACAAAGTGATAAACGCATCTGATATTACTAATGGTATAATTAATGATTAAGACATAAGACATAAGACATTTTATTCAATCCCATAAAAGGAAAATTACAATGCCTGCTCCACCTCCTTTGATTAAAAAAAAATTATCACGTTCCCACAAACACCCACTCACTCTGATGCGCACACACATTCACGCACTCCCTAAACATAAAAAACTTAAATGTATACAAACACGTAAATACAAAATGGATTAATAACCGAAAAACTCTAAAAGGTATCACTTTCGTTAGGTTGTCCCCTCTTGTAAAAACCATTTGCTGTGGTGATGGCCCGCGGGAGGAATGACCGCTTGTATCTTTCTGTGCGTGCGGCAGGCAGTCTCCACCTACCACTTCTGTCGATGCGTCGATCGTCAAACTCAGACCTCAAGGGGTGAGTGTCATCAGTCAGTATGGTCGAAGTTTTGTCCGTCAGTCGTCGGTGGTAGAGCGTATCGAAGTCCGCCTGCCGCCTGCCGACCACTCCCCCCGCTTTCCTCACCACTTTGTCCACCCGCCCCTTTTCCCTAGAAGTTAGGTTCCCTCCCCAACACACTGCCCCAAAAGTCAAAACGCTGCTAATAGTGGAAGAATAAAAACTTTGTAAAATATCACAGCGGACATCAAAAGATTTTAGTTTTCTGAGGCAGTACAGCCGAGGCTGGACTTTTGTAACCAAAGAGTTAATGTTCTCTTGCCAGTTCAGTTTGTTGTCAAGTTTGTTGTCAGATTGAAAGGCGCTTACGAACATTTTCTACACATAATTTTAGCTGTACTAATTACTAATAAACAACCTGTGTAGCGACAGCCTGTGGTCGGATCCTCTGCACCTCACGAGCAGTCAGATAGACATCAACCTCGTCATCATACGTCACACGGCTGATGACGTCACACAGGGCACAGAACAAGCCGCTTTTGGCTGCACCATCACTACAAGAGGACAAGGCCAGATAATTTTAACTTATTTACGTGGATTGACCAAGTAATATGTATTGAATAATAAAGATTATGAATAACAAAACTAAGAATTCATAAACGTGTAACGGCTCATCAGGTGTGATTTGTGTAATGTTCAGTTTAAAAACATGAACTCACATGCACTGTA
The DNA here is from genome assembly GCA_018292915.2 of Batillaria attramentaria. NCBI lineage: Eukaryota > Metazoa > Mollusca > Gastropoda > Batillariidae > Batillaria > Batillaria attramentaria. The sequence continues at coordinate 1,509,962 of JACVVK020000091.1, forward strand.
CGATGATGGGAGTGGTGGTTTCATTCGGTTTTACGCCCTTGGCGGGTGTAGTGACGTCATCAGTCTGTTTGGCCTTGACGGTGTCCACAAGCTGTAGGAGTGATGACGTGTCACCGGGAACCTCGCCCGCCCAGTTCTTGTAGTGCAGCAACTCGACCTCACGGGGACGATCGTTATTCTGTTGACAAATATTATTAACAATCAATTAAAATAAAGGACCTGTCATGCACGTAAATAGCAACAACAACAACAACCACATCAAAACCCAACAAAAACAAAGCAACCACTCAAAGCCTTGAAGTGTACATAGCGTATAGTGACGTTATGGATAACGTTAATTGAAATAATATTATGAATAAAGGGCCTTTTGGTCAAAGCGTGTTCGATTTTCGACCTAAGAATTCCTGTTGAAATTGTGATGCAGATTGGATGACGTTGATTGAAATATGAATATATGGCCTTTTGGACAGAGGATGTGGTCAAAGTGTGTTCGGTCTTCGTCCTAAGAATTCCTGTTGAAATTGTGATGCTGCCATTGTTTCTGCAGCTAACGCATTTTTTTCCTATAATGCGTATTAACGACAAAGGGGTATTACAAAACTACCTCTCTGCTATCTGTAGAGTTGGACTTCTGTAATGAACAACGAACATAAAACGCAGCAAACAGTTGTCGCATTCTCGTCTTCATCTGAATATGTTACTGCAGACCTTCAATGGAAGATGTGCTTACCGGTGATGTGAAAGCCAAACGAAAAGACGTGAGGGCGGGTCCCTGTTTGGTTGCGCTGTTGGTTGTGATGCTGTAGGGACCTGCGTTTGAAGTCTCGCCAGCGTGTGGCCAGTAACGGCAGTAATTCTGAAAACAGCAGTCGTGCAGCGCCAAAGGTGGTTAGAATTTCCGGATCTTCGGCCATACGTGACTGATTGCCAAAGACGTGGCACTCAGAAATATAGACCATGTTCCTCACACACACACACACACACACACACACACACATGCACGCACGCACGCCCCCCACCCAGCCCTATCTCCACTATACACAAATCGTCACCATTCTTAACATTTTATTATATAAGCAACAGCCCATTAATAGACGTGAAAAGTATTCTAACCTCGACCGTCTCCTCTTCCTTGTCGGATCCAAGGGAGACAATCCTGGTCACGTGACATCCGTCCACCAGCCGCCAGAAGTCAATCAGCGTGTTGCTGGGGATGGGCATCTGGGTCAGTATGAACCCATGACGATGATGGAACGACTGAAATACAAACACAAAACAGATAGAACCATAAACTGTCGATCTTCGACAATGCTGAAAAGCACGCATCGATTCAAATTCTCGCACGTGGGCCTACACTGATACTTCACCAAGCTGCCGGTATCTGCAACCATGTGTCAGCAGCCTAGAGGAAATTGTGCAGGGTAAAGGGTGATAACTGTGAACACCTGATTCAGTTTCCCGTAATGTTTATTGTTCTTGGATGATAAACGTATTCCTGTGGCCGTGTTAAGCTTGAAGACAATTGTGCTGGGTGATTCAATGCCTACCAAATTTAAAATGATTAGTTTGTTTTTTTTTCCTAGTAGCCACATTTATGCTGTGTAGTCGGACGATAATTTATTCTGTTCTGATCCACCGCAGCACGACCTTCAACATTACAAGCAAGTGCGCGCAAAACGCCGGAGTTCTGCATTTGACAGCTATTCCTGAATGTGAACCATTCTCCAACCATGATCACATATTGTGTCACACTCACAAACCTCAATAATCAATACCTGGCACTTACCGACATGTAGACAGCGTTGATATACTGGTTCCTGCCTCGCACATGCGCACTCAGGTACACCACGTAATCGTCATCTGTGGGAAATGCGACAGCGACAAAAAATATTCTCATACATTTTCTGTTTACTTGGTGTACGTGTTTCACCTTTGTTAGCCACTAAACCAACGCTTAAGCATTTGTATTCACAGTAACATTCTGGAGCATGTTTCCATTCTTTCGTGAAAAGTTCAGCGACAAACTCTTCGTATTTTGTTTGCAACGGAACTGTTTGAATGGTCGTACAATTAGGATATCTGTGCCCAGTAAAAAAAAAAATAAAAAAATCACGACGCGTGTAGGTAAAGGGTCGAACGTATACTGAACATGCACATAATAACCTTTGTCAGTTTCTGGCAATTATCAAATAAAAGACGTATCTTCCAGTTTTACCTGGCAAGGCGTCCATGTTCCTGTTCTTGTCCCGGTTTTCCGGCATGGTGGCCATGGTGTGTTTGGGTTTGGCCGCAAACTGTCCCATGTACTTCAGCATCTAATGACAGAGGGACAAACACTGATGAGGGCAGAACAACAATCAGATTCTCACCTACTAACGATGAGCTGCATACAAAGATGAACTACGATACAAAGAGGCTCCTGACTGAAAGAAATGAGTCACTGAACTAATATTTGAAAAGCCCAGTTCTTTATTTCAGTTACGGGGAGCCGGGGTGGCCGAATGGTAGACCGTTGGACTCTCAATGCTCGGGTCGTGAGTTCGAATCCCGCCGGCTGGGGCCAAATAATTATTTGTGCTGGCCTTTCTTCTCGGTTGCCCCGTCTTTGATATCACCCTTATGTGGTGGAAAAGGACGTTAAACTCCCAAACACCCACCCACCCTTTATTTCAGTTACCTGAAACTCAGAGTTGATGCGAGAGTTGCTGGTGTTCGTTTGAATGGTGTCGGCGAAGGTGTCGTCAAACTGACCAGTTGAAACCCTGGTGGCGCGGCTGGTGTGTGCCTCAAGGATCACCTCGTGCAGAAACTTGTACTGGGCCTATTGTGGAGGACAGTTCAGATACAGTTACACACTCTGTGCGTGCGTGCGTGCGTGCGTGCGTGCGTGCGTGCGTGCGTGCGTGCGTGCGTGCGTGTGTGTGTGTGTGTGTGTGTGTGTGTGTGTGTGTGTGTGTGTGTGTGTGTGTGTGTAGACCACGTGTGTGTGTGTGTGGACCACGTGTGTGTGTGTGTGTGTGTGTGTGTGTGTGTGTGTGGTACCTCACTCTGCACCATCAGAGCGCGTTGTTCTCGGAGCTGGGTGACGATCTCGTTCACGTTGACGTCATCACCACGTGACTCTTTTTCAGAAGCGATGTCCAGGGCGATGAATGTTCCAGTCCGTCCCACTCCAGCACTTTTGCAACAGACATAAAAATGTAGATTATTATCAAACATTCGCTTTTAAGCAAGAAGAAAATCAGTCCTCAGTTCTAATTGAGAAGGATCGGTTTCAAACCCCTATAAAACGAGTAGCCGTTTTTAACTGTTCCAAGGGACGTGAATTTCATTGAATGACGACTTATCTGAACACAGATTTCGAAACGTTACTGACCTTTAAAAAAACCAAGAACAACAACAAAACACCTCCCTACCTGCAGTGTACAAGTAGCGGCACGGTAGAGGTGGTACGTCCCTTGACATAACGCCAGTAGTCGACCAGTGACGCCGCCAGGGGGACGCCATGATCCGGCCACGCCATGTAGTGGTACTGGGTCACGTGACGCTCTTCAGAAGTCTTAAACGGGAAAAAAAGTTTTATGTTTTTAAGTCTAGGAAAGGAGCAGCATACTGCCAATCAGAAAAGACAATATCCAGCGTTCTATTATTATTAGTACTAATATTATTACTATTATTAATAATAGCAGTAGTTGTAGTAGTAGTACGCCACTCTAACATGCGAACAATGACTAAACTCGGTTGATACGTACTGTGTTGTTTTTCAGCAAAAACGACCGTGTGACGAAATCTGCCCTCTGTCGCACCTCAAGGCCTCTCACTGTCATGTGACCGTGCGTCTGTGATTTCCCGGATGCTGGCCAGTACTCCTCGCACTTGTCCTACAGAGCGGAAGGAAAATTACAAAGCACTAATCAATGATTTTCTGGCGGGGACCTAGAGGTGTTCCTGGGGCAAATAATGAACCAATAAAAATGAGCTATGAAACTCTCTCTCTCTCTCTCTCTCTCTCTCATACCTTGCCGTCCTCCTGGAGATTGGCAAGCATGACGATCTGAGTTATCCCCTCCTGCCACACCATCCACCAGAGGTCGTCAATAGTGTTGGCACGAGGCCCTGTACAGGGTGTAAAACAATGTGCTACATGCCTCTTACTTATACAACAGTTGGTTCCATTTTTCTAGATTCGAAATTAAATGATAATATGAATAAATAAATCAATCGTAAGTTGCTGTTTCCGAAATGGAAACGAGATACAAGTTTCGTAAAGTATGTTCGTATAGGCCTAAGTGCTGAGTTTGTCAGCAGTGGCAAATGGCTGGTGTGTATCAGGACTAAAAGTTTCAAAATTATTAAAATCACGCCTATATGGTATGTAAAAAATGTTTAACTACCTTGTGTAGCGATGTATTGCTGGTCTCCCTGGCAACCCTGTCCAAAACAAATCATTATTGTCACACGAGTAACCCTGCACACAGATTCACGTAGACTTCAGTAGTGGAACTACTTTCAATCGTGTCCGCCTACAATGTAATTACACTGGAAGAAATTTCCACAGTTTCTTGTTCGTGTTAGACAATGCATTATTCAAAGTTTGTTACCTACCTTGATGTAGGTGGCGTTGATGTAGTCAGAAGAGTTGTCTCCACTGGGTCGTCGCAGAACGACGCGGTTGAAGTCATCTAGAAAAAAGAAACCACCCCAGCACCAAAACCGTATTTGTGTAAATAAAAAGACAATTATAAATAAAATCCATACAGTGATTTCCTGTACCAATTTAGAAGACGAATTTAAGAAACTTACAAGTACACAGCGCCTTGAAGCGGTTCTTGCGTTTGTTCTCCTCCGACAGTCCGATTGTGTGTGGATGCCTCATGCCTTTGGGCAGGTTCTGCAGATTGACGTAAATGAATGTATTTGAATTCTGAATGTATTTGTTTGTAATATCGCAATAAATTCCTTTTTCGGCTAAATCATAAGTAAATTTTAATGAGAGCTTACTTGCCAAAAAATGTCTGAATGGTTCTTCTAAACAAAAGCTATTTGGGTGTTAGAAAATATCACGAAACGGTTTTAATTCATAAGTGTTTTAAAGATACCAAAATGGTATGTCTGCGTATGAAAAGCCCACACAGAGTCGGCCCCGTCTATAAGTTATCTCCCCAGTGTCGCCTTTGAGACTGTACCAATGTTGGTTTGGTTCACACGGGGGCCAGTCCCGCCCTGACCGCCGGCCACTGCCTCTTTGCACGTCTCTGTTCTCCAGGAGGTCTAAGATAATTATGAGCGAGGCTGAGCTCGTCCTCTTTGTCATACGACAACAGAGAGAAAGATACCGATAAAGATGCAAGCGCGGACGCAACACCTCAAACTGATCGCCCAGTTCCCCGGACCCCAGACAGGCGAGAAGGTAACGCTGGAAGGCGTCCAGTTGTGCGGAGCTGAGTGACTTGAAACTGCCGTACAGATCCTCACTGTTGTACACGTCATCATCATCATCATCCTCGTCGTCCTCTGGCTGAGTGTTGCTGGCGTTCTTCCCTCCAGCTGACGTACGTGGGAAAGGTTCTGGTGGCTTCTCCGTCTGACCGCGTCCTTGTGGCATGGGGACATTCTCGTACACCTGACCTGAAATGTAATGAATATTTTATCAGGTACGAATTCTTTATACGTAGAGAGAGAAGAAGAAAGAGAGGATCAATGAAATGATATGATAGAAGACTGAGTCCTGTGTTCGATCTTGTCCGTGCTATTGCACTCAGCGGACTCCCCCCCCCCCCCCCCCAACACACACATTACAAAGCGAGCATTAATAATCAAACATAACGTGATTTATCGTGAGAGAGGGGGTATTTTCTTGTTTTATTGGGGTGTAGCAAGGACAAGCCTTAACACAGGACCATGTACCTACTCTTTTATCCTTAAAAAAATAAAGTTTCATTGTCACTGACCTGCCCCTCTTGCCGCAGTAGGTTTAGGAGCCGCTCTTGGCTTGGTTTTAGGTTTAGCTGGTCTGTCACCAGCTCCAGTGGACGTACTGGCAGCGTTCCCTCCGGTAGCCGATTGGGAAGAGGTTTCTGGTGCAGTGAGGTTGGCGACAGCGGCAGTATTGCTGTAGATATGACCGGCGGGACCACCCGCTTCCTTGTCTGTCGTCTCCGAGTGATTGAAAGGCTTGATTTGCGCTTTGGGCTTTTTAGCTGTAGAAACCACTTTGACTGTCAGGGTCACATCTAACAAATTATACTTGGATTAGCGTATAGCTCTAGTCAAGCAGCTCTTAATGTGTTAGAAAGTTACGTATATTCTGTCTGAGTTCTTTGTGAGCTCTTTGTCCCGCCTTAAGTACAAGACAAAAACTGGCATTAAACCTCAATCAACGTCAACCAAAGAAGCAACCAATCTTTTTCCTTTGACATGTCAGTGGTACCTTTTGCAGCTGTAGATGACGGATCAGCGCTCATGCCGGGTGACTGACTGGGGGAGAGTGTGTCAGAGTGGGCATGGTCTGCCGCCACATCCACGTCTTTTGTTCCACTCCCTTTTGATGATCTTCGTCGTCTACATCATCAAAACAAGCACAAGATTTTAGACAAGAAGAGGGACGCGACAATACTATAGACACGTGCAAGACACCCTGGAAGTCTAACATTCTTCTGCGACTGGAAAATCTCCAATCAAACTGTCATCAATTAACTAAGCGAAACTAAGCGAATTTTGTTGCTTTTGTGACATTGCTTTTTAATAACGCTTGAATTAACTGATACCAGAAGGCCAACTGTTCACGAAGACGGGTAGCTGTACAACTCTGTCAACGTTCAAAGCAATTCCAAACAAAGTACAATAACATCATGTCTTGCAACCAATGTGTTTTTGTGTTCAGTTTATCAGACTACATCTTTTGTAAAAGATCTGAACAACCTTTAAAAAACTTAAACTGTTTATTTTGGCATGACCAACCTGAAGACGATGAACACCACCAAGGCTGTAACAGCAGCGATCCCGACAACGGCCCCAACTACACCACCAGCTATAACGCCGGCGTCAGAACCAGACGACTCACCAGGTGCAGTCTGTTGACCTGTCACTTGAGTAAATCACAGCTACACTTTGACCTTACAACACAATATCACAAAACCACCATCCTATGTAGAGATACTGATGTTAATGACGACGTTTTCTGCTTGTTTCCTGCTTCGCGACATAAAAAGCCATAAAACGCTTTGATGTACTTTTACGTGTGGTTGAAAGGAATTTTCTTGGCATTCGATAGGCCAGTAGGGAGTATACAAGCCGCATGCTGGAAAAAAACACCTGGGCCCGTATGTAATAGTCGAGCTTAGGGCTTTTAGCCCCGGGTTAGAGTCTAACCTGGAACTATGTTCACTCATGCAGGACTAGAGGTGTACTCTTTTGTGTCTTGTATTTGCAACGACGCGAAGAGAGAGAGAGAGAGAGAGAGAGAGAGAGAGAGAGAGAGAGAATACTTACTGTCACACAGATCTCCTACAAAACCGTCAACGCATCCACCAGGACAGTGTCCGTTGTTCTTGTCACAAGCGTTGCTGGTATTACAGTGACCACAAGGTTCGCATGACGTGATTCCGTAATAGCCGTTCTTGCATTCTGGGAGAAAGAATTCAGAACAGTGTGGTCAAAATTTAAAAACAATCCTTGAGCGTGTTAGAGTCCGCGAGCCTTCCGTATACGCAGACAGACAGAAACGTGGACACAAAGACTACTGGAAGGAACCTATTCCCTCGCCCAAGAGAGTCAAATATAGAAGGATGGAACCACAACAAAAGCACGGCCTTGAAACTGAATGAAAACATACAACATAACTGGGGAAATCGCGTACCGTTCGGAGTGACATGTGTAACCTAAGTATGCATGCCTGTGCACATAGAGGGAAGATACTAGTTTTGTGCTGTATGTAAGGAGTCTGTGTGTGAATTTAAATAGATCAGCCGAGAAAAAATCCTCAGCCAAATTTCTGCCCACAAGGGTATTCAAACCCGGTTTCTAACGATCCACAAGCTGACGCCTTAACAGCTTCGCCAAATCCCCTGTCTAAGTGATTTTCTGTAAAAGCAAAACCCACAAACAATGAAAATAATACTGTACCCGTGCAATATGGAGGAGACCACGTAGACTCACAGGAACACTCGCCATTTTGTCTGTTGCAGGTTTTGTTGATACATCCGTTCCCACACGGAGCTTGACACTGTGTACCATAATATCCTGGTCGGCACCCTTTGATTAAACGCACAAAAAGAATGACATATCAGTGATGATCGGTTTCAGCTGAATGTAGTCTTTTTGCATCTTACTGGCTGTCTAGACGTGTAGACTCTTAGGAACCCCAGCTTGGATACCCTACATACTACTTGTGCTGATGTGAGATTGGTTAGACAGAAAACTTATGATGTGTGCCTACTGGTAGAAAAAAACCATAAAGTATTGTCCAAATGGTCGCTGTTGTACACCGTGAAAAGTAAAGTAGCTTTCAAATCTCGTATGAAACGAGACTGTCTAATTCCGTTGAATGTCGTATGCTTATGAAAACAACGACGTCAATCACATGACGTGTGTAAAGTTTGAAAATGATTATAGTGTTGCTTGCAACATGTTATATAAACCAAACATAAACACAGAAATGAAGTGTTTGCCCGTATTTACAGCAGATGGTAAACCCACCGTTACAAACACCAGTATCCCTGTCGCAACCGCCGTCACAGTTTTCTCCACATGGCTCAGTACAGTTCTGCTGGTACCAACCCTGAACACAATCTGTAAAACAAGATGGGAATTGAAGTCTGGGGATAGAACGAAGTTAACTCGGAAGACACTTGCTCCAGGTGAGGAGTTGCTCATGCGCACATAGATCGACATCGGACATCAGCTGTTCACACACACACACACACACACACACACACACACACACACACACACACGCGCGCGCGCGCACGCACGCACGCACACACACACACACACACACGCACGCACGCACGCACGCACACACACACACACACACACACACACACACACACACACACACACACACACACACACACACACACGAATTATCAACAAGAGAGAGAGAGAGAGAGTTACCTAGAGTACAGTGTCCGTTTGTCTGAACGCAAGTTGTGTTCCCGTTGTCGTCAGGCAGACAGTATTCACTACACTGTTTATCACACTGCTCACTATACCATCCAGGCTGACACGCTGTTGAAACACAGAGTTATGAACGTGTGAATAATACAGTATCCCTCCAGTGAACGTAGTATGCAATTTTATTATCTTTCTAAACCATTGAGTCCCCTTCAATAAACACACATGTGAGGTTGCATACCCACAAAATGTTCCACTAACAATAATGCAAGTGTCGTGGTTAGCATTGCGGACTCCGGGAGATCCTGTTCGTAACTGCAGCCGAGGTGAGCGGGAATTTTCCTACCTCGGTCGGCTCCTACCCACAAAGGGTGTGCTACCTTTCCAATGGGGAGGTTGTTACCACCGAGAAACCCACTTCACAGGTGCGATTTTGATGGTTCTTCCTTTGTTAAAACGCAGTTTATGATACGGTTGATTACACTGCCGGCACCACAGGTGCCGTAGTTCAAGGGCCTGGTTAACGCCGGAATATTTATGACAGGAAGCGCGGAATGTAGCCCTGTCAAGCACCGAGTCTCAAACCGCATGGACCTCCATAGCATCATCCTCATCCTTACATCTTGTATGACCATGACCTGGGAGGAGTACCACTGTAGCTGGCGAAGAGTTGAGGCAGCAACAAAAGCAAGGATATGAAGTCTATGAGAGTAGAATTAATTCAGTCTCTGTCTTAAACAATGAAACTAGGCCTGCAACCTCAAGGTCTCGTTTGCAAGTGCAAATAAATAAAGAAAGAAATAAATAAAACCCCACAAAAACCCTAACCCGTACGGCTGCTGGCGATGTATAAGTACAGAACTAAATGCATAAATTATGAAAGTCAACACCCTAACCACCCTGCAATGGGCGAGTATTTCGGAAGAACACCAACGTGGTATTTAAATGACGCGAGGAGGACGCGGAATATATTTTACTCCAGTTACGGTTGTGCCGCTCACCGAAAGCCATAGTTTGTGTGTAAATGTTTGGTTTTGTAATGGGCAACCGCAAACTGTTGTCTCTAGTGAGTGGTACTTTCAATACCTTTCAGTCTCACCTTGACGTTTATGGAAAAAAAAAAAAAACAAAAAAACTTTCTTTCTCGTTCAGTTTCAAATATTTGCTCTTTTGTGTTACCGGCAATTAAGACGATTAGCATGTCTTCATTTCACAAAATCTGACTGGATCAGTACAGAACGAGTCAAATTTCAGTTCATACATGAACTAACTAAAAGTAAGTGACGAAAGTGGCTGCGAACCCGCATCCATGAGATGTTTGAAGAGGCTGCTCTTAAAGGAAAATATGGATGGGAAGTGTATTCCAAAGTGCACTCCCAGAAAAAGTTAAACTGGTTTTGTATAGATCTATTCTAGGGCGAGGAAAACTGAGATACAGTCCTAGTCTGGAATGATGGGACATTGACTAGTTCTGAAGCTAGACATCTAAGGTATGGTGGAATGAGGTCCTTGCACATTTTGTATACAAAGACACCCTTATTAAACTTATTAGAGAGAGAGAGAGAGAGAGAGAGAGAGAGAGAGAAACTCACCTAACGTGCAGTGTCCATTGGTCCGACCGCAAGTTTTGTTGCCATTGTTGTCAGGCAGACAGTGTTGGCCACACTCTCGATCACACTGGTCACCATACCATCCGGGCACACACTCTGTCAACAGAGATGATTGTTGTAAATGACAAAAAGACTAGATTTTGTGAAGTTTCTAATTTTCTTTTAAACCCAAATTAACTTCCTTTCATCCCTCCCCCAACACACATGCACACACACACACACACGACACAGACACTCTTACATTCTTTCACAAGACAAGTATATGCAATGGAAGCAACACAATACACGTATACCATTACTTTCGAACGGTTACGCGGCGTCTTTGTTTCCCTTGTTTAGTTTATTGTTTCGTCTCATAAGGCGCAGTGCCACTGAAATGCCAGTAACTATAGTACTCACCCGTGCAAAGTGGCGGAGCGAACTGACCAATACATGTGGAACAATGTCCATCACCAGCGTCACAAGGTCCGTCACATTGTGCTGGACACTCTCTGTCACACTTGTCGCCCCACCAACCAGTCTCGCAGCCTCAGAGGTAAGTAATTATACAATCAGTCAATTTGTATGGGGCGGACAAGGTACACAACAACTACATTCAGCAGATTCTTATGACTAACAGAAATGTACAGGTTCATAGGTTGGTCTGAGCTGTTCGCGCGGTGTTTATCACCGCACCAGTTATATATGTTACAGTTAATCTGTGAAACCAGGGAATACGTGTATTAACTAAACTATTTCAGGTAATGCATGAATTAACTGTGGCCACTAGTCAATACATGCATTACCTGAAAATTTCAGTTCATACATGAACTAACTAAAAGTAAGTGACGAAAGTGGCTGCGAACCCGCATCCATGAGATGTTTGAAGAGGCTGCTCTTAAAGGAAAATATGGATGGGAAGTGTATTCCAAAGTGCACTCCCAGAAAAAGTTAAACTGGTTTTGTATAGATCTATTCTAGGGCGAGGAAAACTGAGATACAGTCCTAGTCTGGAATGATGGGACATTGACTAGTTCTGAAGCTAGACATCTAAGGTATGGTGGAATGAGGTCCTTGCACATTTTGTATACAAAGACACCCTTATTAAACTTATTAGAGAGAGAGAGAGAGAGAGAGAGAGAGAGAGAGAGAGAGAGAAACTCACCTAACGTGCAGTGTCCATTGGTCCGACCGCAAGTTTTGTTGCCATTGTTGTCAGGCAGACAGTGTTGGCCACACTCTCGATCACACTGGTCACCATACCATCCGGGCACACACTCTGTCAACAGAGATGATTGTTGTAAATGACAAAAAGACTAGATTTTGTGAAGTTTCTAATTTTCTTTTAAACCCAAATTAACTTCCTTTCATCCCTCCCCCAACACACATGCACACACACACACACACGACACAGACACTCTTACATTCTTTCACAAGACAAGTATATGCAGTGGAAGCAACACAATACACGTATACCATTACTTTCGAACGGTTACGCGGCGTCTTTGTTTCCCTTGTTTAGTTTATTGTTTCGTCTCATAAGGCGCAGTGCCACTGAAATGCCAGTAACTATAGTACTCACCCGTGCAAAGTGGAGGAGCGAACTGACCAACACATGTGGAGCAATGTCCATCACCAGCGTCACAAGGTCCGTCACATTGTGCTGGACACTCTCTGTCACACTTGTCGCCCCACCAACCAGTCTCGCAGCCTCAGAGGTAAGTAATTATACAATCAGTCAATTTGTATGGGGCTGACAAGGTACACAGCAATTACATTCAACAGATTCTTATGACTAACAGAAATGTACATGCTCATAGGTTGGTTTGAGCTGTGTGGGTGGTGTTTATCACTGCACCAGTCATATACACTCAGCATAGCCACAGCATCAAAATAATGACTGGCACTGAGCCACCAGAAAGGTACACAATGCCGCCGCTAACACAAGAACTGAGCGACAGCCGCGTCGGCACGATCAACCGCTTGGTAGAAGGATGTGAAGTTTAGCTTGGGTTAGCTTCTTTGAGGTCTAGCTAAATAAGATACGGTAAGATGTATATGTTAACATTCTGCGCGCGCGCGCGCGCGCGCGCACACACACACACACACACACACACACACACACACACACACACACACACACACACACACAAGCATTCTACCTTTAAGACAATGTCCAGTGATAGAATCACAAGCTGTCGTCACTCCATCATCAACACAGCCGGAACTGCAGACTTGTGTACAATCTACGTCGTACCTGTTTCGTGCACAGCCTACCGGGAAAAAAGACGATTGTAAGTTTAATGTCACACACACACACACACACACACACACACACACACACACACACACACACACACACACACACACACACACACACGCACGCACGCACGCACGCACACGCACGCACGCGCACGCACGCACACACACACACACACACACACACACACACACACACACACACACACACACACACACACACACACAAGCATTCTACCTTTAAGACAATGTCCAGTGATAGAATCACAAGCTGTCGTCACTCCATCATCAACACAGCCGGAACTGCAGACTTGTGTACAATCTACGTCGTACCTGTTTCGTGCACAGCCTACCGGGAAAAAAGACGATTGTAAGTTTAATGTCACACACACACACACACACACACACACACACACACACACACACACACACACACACACACACACGCACGCACGCACGCACGCACACGCACGCACGCGCACGCACGCACGCACACACACACACACACACACACACACACACACACACACACACACACACACACATACACTCACCCTCTACTTGAAGTTCACATATCGCCAGGTAATTGTTTGACGGCCTTGTAAGTTTGACGATCCGACCACTGAGTGGCGGACTGATGGTGATAATATGTGGGTTGTCAATACAGCTCTGGCTATCACAAAATGTGTAGACGTCTTGTCCGTCAACTGACACAATGCCTTCTTGCATGTAGTTCTTTCCATCAGCTGTCTCAAAACAAGCTTCAGTATTAGCAGGTACTATTCCAGATAACAAACCCATAACTTTGGCATAATAGCCTATAACCCGTAATTTCCATGGAGTCAACCATGACAGCCCCCCCCCCCCCCCTGACTTCGTCATTATTATCGTCATCATGATATACATCATCATGCATATACATGTATAATAAACCTCGATTTGACTGTGGACAATGTTCATTTTAATCAATAATAATATTAAAAAACAACAACAAAAAATATACAAAAACGTATTGGTATTGGAGTTCAGAAATGAAGAAGAACAGGAGGAGTCTAAAATTTCTGGAGATTTTTTTTCTATACTTACTGTCGTCATTCGTTCATAAATATTCACTGAGTTCACTTTATCCAACAGCAAATACTCATTACTCATATATACAGTAATAACAACTTACCAACAGGGTAGATGATAATCCTGTGTATGTTGCGGGATTGTCCAAGGTTCACCTGCCAGTAAGGGTGGTCGTCACGTAATCTGGTGTACAGACAGTTGGCGCCCGGATTATCCTTTGGTATCCACGTCGTCCCGTTGTTCCCGTTGATGGCCCCACGACAGTCTAGTGAAGTACCTTCATTTCCCAAGTATATCGAACTCATATTGCATGGCAGTGTGGTCAGATCTGCAGCGTGAAAGAACACAACAGACAAACATGAGTTGGAAAACACACACACACACACACACACACACACACACACACACACACACACACACACACACAGAGAGAGAGAGAGAGAGAGAGAGAGAGAGAGAGAGAGAGAGGGAGAGGGAGGGACTGGTGTTCGAATTTACGTGTTGTTCATTCTGCCTTTTCAGGTTTAAAGATACATCCTCGTGCGCTTTTAAGCTCACTGATCGACCCAAGCTTATTATGGTGACAAGAACATATTAGTCTCATTTAGGTCGGTGGACTAGTGGTTAACAGACTTTGTGAACAATGCGAGAGGTCAGGTTCGAGTCACAGTGGGAGCGAAGAATTTTTCCTTCTCGTACGTGGCACCGTTCATTCAGGCCGATCGTCGTGGATTCTCTCCGGGTACTCCGGCTTCCTCCCCTCTGCTTTGGAAATGTTCAGCCCACAAAATTGGAAAATAAATGCAATTCTAAATTCCAAAATTTAAATAGCTGAGCTGACTGTTCGCTTCGCTTCACGTGATTGAAATGCGTTCATTTCCATTGTGTGAAAGAATGCGTGTGATTCACGTGAGTGTGCGTGTTGGGTTCAGCTCGCGGCGCTTTGAGCCAAATCAAGAAATTGGGTAAATCGCCAACACAATACACAACTATTATTAATATAACA
>JACVVK020000091.1:1530000-1650000 GCA_018292915.2 Batillaria attramentaria
GTGTGTGTGTGTGTGTGTGTGTGCTAATGTTGTACAGTAAACATGTTTCACAATTTCTCTTTGTAATTGACTTTGACTTGCTTGTTACACAAAAGACCAGGGGCCGTGGTCACGACGCGAACGCAAATTTCTTTGCGCAAATGGGTTGCGGATCGTAAGTTCGTACGTGGCTACGTGAAAACTATCTCTTCCGCTAGTTGGCCGGTCACGACGCGCACTTACTGGAAACGGTGTCAGGTACGGGTTATTTTTAGATAGGTGTGGGACCCCTGGGATTCCCACGGAAAACACCATCACGTGACCTGCACAAATTCTCCTTCCAGCGTGAAGCGTGAAAGAGTAGAGGGGGTGTGTTCAGTACGCGTTCACTACAGAATTTTTGATCGAGTCATGTTTATCTGCCGTAGCGTCAGGTTAAATGCGTGGCATGTATGTGGAGAGTGTGATCAGGAGAGCATACAGGTCGCATATAGACCGCTCCCTAGCAGTCTCTATCTCAACATTGGACGGACTACAACCAGTAGAAGCATTTACTGCACGTACAAACCGTATGTAGCAGGCTCACTGGCAAGAAAAGCAACGGAATGAACCTCAATCAAAGAACAACGAAAAACGAAAGAGGAGAGGATATCAACAACATCAACAAAACTCTCCACATACATGCCACGCATTTAACCTGACTTGCTACGGCAGAGAAACATGACTCGACCATAACTCTGAATTCGGAACCCGCACATTTGGTTTAAACATTTTTTATTCATGGATCACCGACAAGCAGCAACAGTAATATACTGAAAGAGAGCACAACAAGTAAAACTTATATACGTGCTCACCTGAACCAGTTTACAAAGAGCATGGCGGAGAAACTGACATGGGAAAAAGGACTGAAGTGTAAGGGCTTGGGAAAAGATAATAAATAAATAAGAGAAGAAGGAAAGAAGAAGAGAGCAGGAAGAGGAGGGAAAGAAGAGAGAGCATATCAAACTTTACTTTACTTTACCCGCACATTTCGGGTCCACAACACAATGAACTTGATGAGACCTGCATTGACAGGCATACGATCAAAACGGTGGTGGCTGATCAGTGAGGACTGACCGAGTGCGTTTAGCACTGAACTAGTCCGAAACACACACAACAAATGTTAACCCACAAAAAGGAAACAAATCAGTGAGTAGTGAACTGAACGCGCCCCCTCTACACTCAAGTCGTCCTACAGCAGATCGCACAATTCCTGCAGGTCTCTCCTCCTAAATCTAAACCTTTGAAGCATGTCCACGTCGTCGTACAAGTCAAAAGGGTTAGTACGATCGCGGAACACCCTTTCCCGTCGCAATGCTCTTCTCATTTGCAGTTCAGGTAAATCAAGCGGGCCGCCATTTTTCAGATTTACGCAAAGGCTACGGCACCTTTCCGACACCCTCCTAGGTGGTGTACAATACGCAAGGGTTTCCGAGCGGCCGTAACTCTGCGCAAACGTCATGACCACCCAATTTTATCACAAATCGTAAGTTACGGACCCTCGCGTGCGTAAATCGGTGGCGGAAAAGTTACGAACGCGTCGTGACCACGGCCCCAGTTTCTGATTTGTGATCTTGTAATTCATGCTAGAACTGGAAATGTTTCTCAACGATGAAATGGTAGTGTGCTAAATTCAAAGGGCTATAAATGTATGCCCTAAGAGGGTAAAATATACGACACATTCACTTCAGAATCATCCAACTGAACCCTGGGCTGGCCTGCGTGCTGCGCACCAGGAAGAGTTTGTTTTATCGCCGAGCTGAGAAGTGTATCGTTACGATTGCCTGAGCGCTCGACAGACAGGTGTTCAGTGGGTTTTGATCATCGACTACAGTGGCAAACTTGCGTTCCTATCCATTAGCACACACACACACACACACACACACACACACACACACACACACACACACACACACACACACACACACACACACACACCAGGGGCGCCGGAAGATGTTGGGGGGAGGGGGGGGGGGGCAGAATCTCGGAGGGGGGAACGTTGCCCGAAGAAAGTGAAAAGCGGGGGGGGGGGGGGGGGGGGGGGGGGATCAAATGCTGCGTAGACAAAAAACCTTTACGAACCAGGACGTTGCCCGAAAAAAGTGAAAAGCGGGGGGGGGGGGGGGGGGGGGGGGAATCAGAGGAGCGGACAGCCTTCGGTCCGCAAAAACAGAAGTTCTCTGTTGGGTGGGATGAGGGAGAGAGCACTAAGAGGGGTAGGGGGAGAGGTAGGGTAGGGGAAGGGGGGGGGGGCAAGACCATGGCTTTGCCCCCCCCCCCCTCTTGCCATAGTCACCTGATTTTCCAGGAGGGGGGGGGGGGCAAAAAGACACTCTCCCCCCCCCCCCCTCGGTTCCGGCGCCCCTGCACACACACACACACACACACACACACACACACACGCACGCACGCACGCACGCCACCACCACCTACCCCAGCCTTTTTGAATGAAATGTGCTTGTGCTAGCCTGATCCTGCCTACATACATGTTTATATTTATGTTTCATTGATGATAAACTTTCATGCATTATCTCTGTGTAGATATAATCGTAGCTTCATGCGTATTATGTACCAAGGACAGGTTTACAATATGCGCCTGTGTGCCTGACAACCTCTTTTCCTCGAATACAAAAGTCAGTCAATCAGTCAGTCAGTCTCAGTCTCAGTGTGCCTATCTCTGTGTGTGTGTGTGTGTGTGTGTGTGTGTGTGTGTGTGTGTGTGTGTGTGTGTGTGTGTGTGTGTGTGTGTGTCTCTCTCTCTCTCTCTCTCTCTCTCTCTCTCTCTCTCTCTCTCTCTCTCTCTCTCTCTTTTCAAACACAAGTTTTCAGGCAAGTAATTATCCCAGTTTGCAATAAAAGGTACGGTGGTGTATGCAATGTACACAGAAGCAAGACAAATGAAGAACAGTGAGGTGTCATAGCAAGAAAGCATTCAGCACATCACTTGAAAATAGAACGAAGCTGTAGCCAGCTAACAGTCACAAGTACGCCACCTATACACGCAGCGTCGATGGAAATGCACTCGAACAGAAAGCAGAAAGACATGATCGAGACTCGACCTTCATGACGGATATACAACAGGGTATACAAACTGTCTGTGACAAGGTCCTTGCGCAAGGCAAAACGTTTAAATGCTGTTTAGAAAACCTACACCATTCAAGTCATGCAGCGTCATGCAGTGTTAATTAACCATTACGGAGAAAAGAATGCATTGCAAACAAACGGGGAAAACATGGCTAGCAAACTGTCAAACGTGAGTAGAAGATGAAAGAAACTGACAAACTGACAGGATGAAAACCAGTATTGTTCAAACAGATTCTACAATCAGTGAATCCACTGAAATAAAGAAAGTGGTGATGATGACGACGACGCCAGTGATGACGAGGAAGATGATGATGATGATGATAGTGAAAAGGAAGTAATGATGATCATGAGGAGGATAATGATTACATAGCGCTGCCTGTCTTACAAGGATTCGACAAAAACAAAACAGAACTCAACTTCTCTGCGCTACGAGTAAACAAACAAACAACAACAGCAAAACGTACAGGCGCCCTACATGGACGCATTCAGCACAGTACTTGAAAATTGCCATGTCTCAAATAAAACATGAAATAGTCAAACCATAAAATGCCCGTTTCAGTTTTTGACATACCTATTTGTTGAAACTGTTGTCCACAGCATGGTATGAGCAAGGCAGAAAATGTCGCAGAGAACAGCAACGACAACCACCTGCCTGTCGCCATACTGAATGTGATTCTGTGAAGCTGTGATCCCCACTCAACGCTCAACCAGGAAGAAGAAATTCATATTCCCGTAGTTTGTGTTCGTGCTTTCGTGACTGTGCACACGATCTGTTTTCCTGCGTTTTCAATTACAGCTGACGCATGTCTGTGTATACATTGTGTGTCCTTAAAAAAAAACAAACGTGCACTTTCTGCACCACACACCACCACACACCACACCACACCACACCACACACACACCACCACCACCACACCACACCGCACGCACGCACGCACGCACGCACGCACGCACACACACACACACACACATTTTCAAAAGTGCTTGTACCTGTAATTTATCGTGTCGAAGTACTTGAGATGTTGGGTGGGACCTCTGTTATCGTGTACCCTGTAAACTCTGTATGTCATTGTTGTGCAGCACGTGGTGTTGCTGTTAATTTAAAAACCCCAATCTGTATAAACCACACCGATAGTGCAGCCCCACCTAAGTTACATTACCAGCGCCCGTATGTAATAGTTGAGGTTAGGGCTTTTAGCCCCGGGTTAGAGTCTAACCTCCAACTAAACTAGCACTAGGGTTAAATTTTCTGTTGTTTGTTGTTTTAAATCAGGAAGCGGGCCCATTCCAGGAAGGTGCCTGAGCCGTTATAGAAGGATTTTTCCCTTTCTTCGCTTCCTTTTTAATTTAATTTTTCTTTTGGGTTTCTTTTGTCCTAGTCTGGGGTAGGCCCGTAGCCGTGGGTTAAATTAACCTCGACTTTTACATACGGGTCCAGGTAACAACAACCTGGCAAAATAACAAAGTAAAAGCCAGAGATTGTTCATTCCTTGCAGTATTTTACCGTACAAAAACTCGCGTACGCATTGTGAAGAAAGGAGTTTGAATTCAACCCCTGATGACCTAAACTAGACGGCGTATCAGTTTTCCTCACCAGGCAAAGTCAAAGTTCATTTGTAAATCATGCACTCACCGGTCCATATCTTGCTTTGACAAGTTATCAAGTGTGTGCGTGCGTGTGTGTGTGCGTGCGTGCGTGTGTGTGTGTGTGTGTGTGTGTGTGTGTGCGTGCGTGTGTGTGTGCGTGTGTGTGTGTTTGCGCGCGTCGTTACGTGCGTCGTTTCATAATGCAAGCATACCTCCTCGACCTTTGAAACGGTTGAAAAATAAAGATTCGTTGTCATTGTCATTGTGTATGTGCATTGCTCATTTTGAATTTTTAGCTTTAGTTGTAGCTTCACAGACGAGTACCAGACACCGGAAATCAGAGATGGGATACAGCGAGTGTTTCATCCTGATCATGACGCGCTATGATACAACTGGCCGCTTTGTTGACGTGTCAGGTCGGTGGCATTTTGTTTCTTCGAAAACGAGTGAAATCGTGTGTTTAGGGGATGATCAGACATTCACACCGTTAATCCGGTTTCAATAATTCATGTGATTGATGAATGTAGGGACTAAGCCGCATAGCACTGTAACACTGCGATAAGTACACAAGCACTATACAAGGGCGATAACAAAGAGGACACTTTGCTGGCTCCAAATCGTCTAACTTGCGCCTTACGGTTCGCTTTTTTTTTTTAAACCACGATTGCCATAGTGTTGATGTTTTACCTCGCATGCAGAGCGTACCTGGTGAAGTTACCTAACGTCAGAAACAACTGCCCTTATCATGAACCACCACGACTGTCGTCTCCGCATTTTGCGACACAAGTATGCGGAAAGTCTAGTACACAATCTGGCATACCGTCGTTTTCATGCAGTGAGCAGTCTACTTCAAATAACCTTATCGTGTAAACATTGGCTGTCGAGATAGCGATTGTTCAGTTATTGATTGATCAGTTATCGAACACCCAAAACTTCCGTGTAAGTAGAAAACTGCCATGAATGATAGGTCTCATGCCTTTGGAATGTATCTCAAACACCCATGCCCCACTGTATCAAATATAGGTGCCAACGCATGCAGAGTGATTTCATTGGACTGTTGTACAGGGAAAATGCCTTTATCAACAAACTCTTTAAAGTTCTGACACAGCATGCTTTTCACAACTACCGACATGCTGAGGCCTATCTAGGACACAGCGATTATTCAATACCACAGTAACAACTTCATTCATCCATAGAATTCTTCTAGTGCGGCAATGAAACAAGGTTATTAGTAGTACACTTATTGAACCCGTGTTCCTAGTAATGGGACAGCATTACTGCCACGACAAAATTAACGTAGTCCTGAGAATATGTTTATTTGTGGGTTTTTTTTTGTTGTTGTTGTTTTTGTTTTTTACTCAGGAGGAAATCCCCGGGAAGTCAGCTTGTGTTACACCGGTAACGCGCTGGTCCAACAACCGGTTTGACGTGCGGCTGAGAGAGAGAGAGAGAGAGAGAGGCCTTATGAAAAATGGCTGTTAATAGTCCCGCCTCAAAGTCAACTCATCGTGTACCGGTCTAATGTGACTGGAAGGTTGTTAACAATATGATTCTAATAGATATCACACACACACACACACACACACACACACACACACACACACAAACAATCAACTGACATCACTTTAAAGAGGAAGTCGTGGATGGATGTGTTTCAAAATCCGTTTTTATGTTGTTTCCATAGTAATGGAAACAACATCATAGGACGGGCTAAATTTTCCACGTTCATGGGCAAGCATCTGTGGTACAAACGCACGTCACTGCCGATCTCCCGCAGAGACGATTTTGCAAGTGTAACTCTGACAATGACGTAAGAAAACGTGCGTCATCGATGCTGGCATGTATGGTCCGCCGAACGCGCTTCTCCTCCTCAGTGAGTGCCGTCTGTGTGGATGTGTGTGTGTGTGTGTGTGTGTGTGTGTGTGTGTGTGTGTGTGTGTGTGTGTGTGTGTGAATTGTGTCCGGGCCCGTTTCTTCGAAAATACTCAACCGAATGGCTTAAAATTTGGGGTATCCAAATATATCAAAATGTTACTTTAGAGGAACCAAGCATGTGATGATTGCTTAAGTGATTTGGGAGTTATCGCCCTTTTGAGACAAGTTGGTTGTCTTTCGTTTACAGGCGTAATATTTATTTAAATCACTCAATTGTTTGGCAGTAGATAGCTTGAATACGGACTCTGAACAGAATCACTACTACAAAATGGTCGCTCTTATAGTTTTCATGTAAACCGAGCCTGAGTTGACATTGCATGTGAACCCAGTTCTCCGAAAATGCTAAACCGATCGATTTCAAATTTGGGGTTTCTAAATGAATCAAGATTGTTGAATAGAAAGCCCGATCCAGGTACGATTGCACACATGATTTGCGTGTTATCGCCCTTTTCAGAAAAAGTGGCTTTCTGGCGTTTAAAGGCGTAATATTTACCTAAACCACTCCATTTTTTGGACATAGATAGCATGAATACGGACTCTCAACTAAGTGAATTTTGGAGGTTGTCGCTTTTATACTTTTGGCGTAAGCCGTACCTGATGAAAGTGGTGGTGAACTCACTTTAGATCACAAAATCGCTCCTACTATACATAGGTAATGAGCCTGGGTTGCCATAAAAAATATACAAAAAAATTAGAAAAATTCACTGCAGCCGTTATGGTCAGTTGACTCGAAAATTTGTACGCACAGCACATTTCCTCTACAAGCCACACGCCTCACAAACATCGAAGAAGAGACGCACACGCACTGACGTAAAGTAAGTGCGTCATGTTTGATTGAAGTGATGCTGTTTTTTCTTGGGGGTGTCTCGCCACTTTCTTTCCGAATTCTTCTGTTTGGAGACGTGGTGTATTTTACTTCTACTATGTCGCCATCTTCGTGGAATCACAGAGAAGACACGGGATATAACAGAATACAACTCCAAAACTTTATGAACAGAATATGCACGGAGAACAAATTCATGAAAGAAGAAGAACCCAGAACGCTGTGCAGGGTAACCCCAGTCACGTGGCTAATCGGTAGAGGTCAACCCCAGTCACGTGGCTAATCGGTCGAGGTCGTACCTCTAGCCACAGTTTCTAACTCAGGATTTTGGGCGAAGTGTGATGCGTGTTGGCTATGTGATTGAAATTGTGACGGTTACGTGCTTTGACCCCATAATATTGGGGGCAAATTGCATTTCGAGGCTGGCGAGTGGCGCTATTTAAGCCTAGAGGCCAAAAATCGTTTTCGAACATTGACCTTCGTTTCGAATCTATCACGAAAGACCACGCCTCTTTCTCTCCATATACGGCACGACACGGCACGACATCGTGAATGGGACAACCGATTCAAAATGCAAATGGCTGCATGTTTGCAACCCTTCGGAGCTGCATGTTTGTTTTCGATGGAAAATGGAGTACTATATATGCATCGTTGACGTTTGCAAGAAATGTTTGCATCCTCTACAACGACGTGGTATGTGATTGTGCCATTGTTGGCTTTATTTAGCGTAAGCAATAGTAGATAATTAATTTCTTTTCTGTGAAGCGGACCCGGTACGTTGTAAACTGACTGTGTGGCAGTCCGCAGGTTTTGGCACAAATCGACTTCTGTTAGCCTACGCGTATCATAGCCTAGTTGAAAAACAGGAAACATAATCGTGTAGATTCAAGTCTACACACATCAGAAGTCCAAATGTGAATATTTTTTTTCGGTGAGTAGATCCGACGATCGAAGAAATCAGCAGTAGAGCTGAACTTCGGAAGCGTCACCCCTTTGTTGATTTTTATGTTGTTTCCATAGTAATGGAAACAACATAATAGGACGGGCTAAAATTTCCACGTTCATGGGCAAGCATCTGTGGTACAAACGCACGTCACTGCCGATCTCCCGCAGAGACGATTTTGCAAGTGTAACTCTGACAATGACGTAAGAAAACATGCGTCATCGATGCTGACATGTACGGTCCACCGAACGCGCTTCTCCTCCTCAGTGAGTGCCGTCTGTGTGGATGTGCGTGTGTGTGTGTGTGTGTGTGTGTGAATTGTGTCCGGGCCCGTTTCTTCGAAAATACTTAACCGAATGGCTTAAAATTTGCGGTATCCAAATATATCAAAATGTTACATTAGACGATTCAAGCGTGTGATGATTGCTTAAGTGATTTGGGAGTTATCGCCCTTTTGAGTCAAGTTGGTTGTCTGTCGTTTACAGGCGTAATATTTATTTAAATCACTCAATTGTTTGGCAGTATATAGCTTGAATATGGACTCTGAACAGAGTCACTACTAGAAAATGGTCGCTCTTATAGTTTTCATGTAAACCGAGCCTGAGTTGACATTGCATGTGAACCCAGTTCAGATGCCTATTTCTCCGAAAATACTGAACCGATCGATTTCAAATTTGGGGTTTCTAAATGAATCAAGATTGTTGAATAGAAGGCCCGATCCAGGTACGATTGCACACATGATTTGCGAGTTATCGCCCTTTTCAGAAAAAGTGGCTTTCTGGCGTTTAAAGGCGTAATATTTGCCTAAACCACTCCATTTTTTGGACATAGATAGCATGAATACGGACTCTCAACTAAGTGAATTTTGGAGGTTGTCGCTTTTATACTTTTGGCGTAAGCCGTACCTGATGAAAGTGCTGGTGAACACACTTTAGATCTCAAAATCGCTCCTACTATACATAGATAATGAGCCTGGGGTGCCATAAAAAATATACAAAAAAAAAAAATAGAAAAATTCACTGCAGCCGTTATCGTCAGTTGACCCGAAAATTTGTACTCACAGCACATTTCCTCTACTACAAGCCACACGCCTCACAAACATCGAAGAAGAGACGCACGCGCACTGACGTAAAGTAAGTGCGTCATGTTTGATTGACGTGATGCTGTTTTTTCTTGGGGGTGTCTCGCCACTTTCTTTCCGAATTCCTCTGTTTGGAGACGTGGTGTATTTTACTTCTACTATGTCGCCATCTTCGTGCAATCGCAGAGAAGACACGGGATACAACAAAATACAACTCCAATACTTTATGAACAGAATGTGCACGGAGAACAAATTCATGAAAGAAGAAGAACCCAGAACGCTGTGCAGGGCTGCTTACGTACTGAACAGGTCAGATCTAGAACATTTCTCAACTTACTGGAAGGTTCGATATCTTTCCAAGGTGACGTAATCTACTGACGTTACTGCACCAGCATGTTCTGGGATGGTCTAGAAATTATTTTGCAATATCAATGCAGTATCTTTGAAATGCAGTATCTTTTCGCTATCTCTACAACTTGACATGTGGAAAGCGGGAATTTCAGTGGGTTTCGTTTTTGCCACTGACTCACACTCAGAAGCATAATGCAAAGATCTTGGAATATATATAGAAACATAAGGTCTTTGCATAATGTGTGTGTGTGTGTGTGTGTGTAGGGGGGGGGGGGGGTGCGTGCGTGCGCGCGCAAGCGCGCGTCTAAGGCGAGAGAGAGAGAGAGAGAGGGTCTCTTCTCCGATACCAGTAAGCAATCGTCTGTCAGTCAGGTCTGCGGGAAGTAACTCTGTCAAATGGGAACGACTTTATTACACGAATTCATTCACCCATGTAGAACCTCGCATACGCCAAAAAGTTGTGACGTCAACCAGCTAGGCGAGCTCACACGACCTCATGTGTTTGGGTTTTTGCAAGTGCATAGAGGCACGATAAGGGTTTTCAGTACTTTCTTTATGTCAGCATGCTTGATGTCAGAGAGCTTGCGTTCCGGCGTGTGCGCGCGGGCTGCATACATAACACAACGACTACGACTGTGACTACAGCATGTCATTGAATGGAAACAACATATTGGGCTGGTGGCCATCTTGTTATGTTTTCGTTTAGTTTTTACAATGTGATTGTTTTCAAGAAGTGGTATCTGTATAAATCTAAGGTCTGTAGGAATTATGATCATGGATTATCGACTGAACCAATGTAGTATTTATAACTGGCTTTGATAAACTGACGCAGGTTACTTTGTTAGTTCAAAATTTCCAAGTAATAGATCTATCACAATCAACTGAAGATTCGCGTCTTTTACCAACTTTAGGCTCTCAATCACCCCCAGAAAGTGAAACCAAAGCAGCAAGGATAGCTTGAAGAAGGACTAGGCGGCGGGACGAACGCATCTAAACAGCTTAGTTTTGCATTTCATAGCCCTACGTTTAAGCAAACAAATTTTTGGTGTTTCAGGTAGAGTTTTGTATACAGATTCAAAATCAACTTTGTTACGGTGTATAAGTGGTAGAGCTGCCGCGGTTAACCGGTTTACCGGTTTTAACCGGTTCTCATTTGAACCGGTTCGCCGAACCGGTTCGAGTTGCCGCGAACCGGTGTTTTGGTCATAGTACACGTACTAAAGTTACTTAAGTCTTCTTTTTTCTTCTCATTTCTTCTTGGCGGCCGCTGGAATTCTTGTAACGTATCTGCAGATCTTGTAGTCTCGTCTGTATCCTACTCTGTAACCTAAGCTGGGGTTGGGGGGAGGAGGAGGAGTGGGGGGGGGGGGGGGTAATGTTGTTGACATTTTTTCCGCATTGATGTGAAACTGCTGGTTGGGTTATGGGTGTGAAAGGGACTAAGAAACTAAGAAAGGGTCAACTCTGTAATTTTGCACTCTGTCAAATTTAGTCTTCCAGGGTGGGGCTGCAGCGAGATATGATTGATATTTGATAAGTTGTTATGACGCAATTACTGAAGAACACAGAAACTGAAAGGAAAGCCACGCGTTTCGAAACGATTTCCTAGAATTGTGCTGTTTTTTTGTTTGTTTGTTTTTTGTTGTTGTTTTTTTTTTTTTGGTTTAGTTTTTTTTTTTTTTAATTATTTTGCGTTCAGTAGGATTAGTGGATGCTGTATATGGCTTTTATTTTCTAACTTTTATTTGATGTAAATTTTTATTTCACGTTTGTTTCAAGTATTACTAGTGGATGCTATGTTAGTAAGGAAATTAAGAACTTTTATTTTAGAAAAAAAAAACTTTAATTTCACATTTAGGCCCAAGCCCTCTAGAGCAGAGGACTTAAAATATGAATTATGGGCTGAAGTAAGTTTATATTTTGGGGGGGGAATTATGGTCAGGTTGCGTTTGAGAAGTTTTTGTTCAAGAAAATACAGCAAAGTGGTCAAAACTTTAGATTTGCTTTCTTTCTTTCTTTCCTGCCTTCTTTCTTTCTGTCTTTATTCGTCCTCTTCTTCTTCTTCTCCTCCTCCTCCTTCTTCTTGTTACAAGTTCTTCTTCTTCTTCTCCTCCTCCTCCTCCTTCTTCTCCTTACAAGTTCTTCTTCTTCTTCTCCTCCTCCTCCTCCTTCTTCTTCTCCTTACAAGTTCTTCTTCTCCTCCTCCTCCTCCTTCTTACAAGTTCTTCTTCTTCTTCTTCTCATCCTCCTCCTCCCCCTCCTTCTTCTTTTCCTTACAAGTTCTTCTTCTTCTCCTCCTCCTCCTTCTTCTTCTCCTTACAAGTTCTTCTTCTTCTCATCCTCCTCCTTCTTCTTCTTCTTACAAGTTCTTCTTCTTCTTCTCCTCCTCCTCCCCCTCCTTCTTCTTTTCCTTACAAGTTCTTCTTCTTCTTCTCCTCCTCCTCCTTCTTCTCCTTACAAGTTCTTCTTCTTCTCCTCCTCCTCCCTCTCCTTCTTTTCCTTACAAGTTCTTCTTCTTCTCCTCCTCCTCCTCCTTCTTCTCCTTACAAGTTCTTCTTCTTCTCATCCTCCTCCTCCTTCTTCTTACAAGTTCTTCTTCTTCTTCTTCTCATCCTCCTCCTCCTTCTTCTCCTTACAAGTTCTTCTTCTTCTTCTCCTCCTCCTCCTTCTTCTTCTCCTTACAAGTTCTTCTTCTTCTTCTCCTCCTCCTCCTTCTTCTTCTTCTTACAAGTTCTTCTTCTTCTTCTTTTCATCCTCCTCCTCCTTTTTTTGTCTTGTCTGTTTCTTCGTTTTGTGTGTTTGTTTGTTTAGCCAGGATTTATTTTTGACGACTAGCGATCAGTTTACTGCAGCCTGATCGCTGATGCACTTGAACACACACACACACACACACACACACACACATATATATATATGAACACGCATCGCATAAAACGCCAATATTTTTGCAGACCTCAAACACCTTTTGGTGATGACTGAACCGGAAAAAAACACCGGTTTAAAAAACCGGTTTGAAGTTAAAAAACCGGTTAAAAACCGGTTTGGATTTTTGAACCGGTTCACAGCTCTAATAAGTGGTAGGATTAACTCGGTATTTTGGTCTAAAGTTAACGAAAAATAACAAAAATGTGATTTAGCTCGGATGCTAAATGAGCAATGAGCAAGATTTTTTTTTATTCCCTGAGTCGAAACCTGAACAGATATTTTGCACATGCATTTCAGTTGTAATATGTGTTCAAAAAAGATAAGTGTTTATGCAGAAATGGCCATTTTTTGCTGATGCAGCACTTTTAAAGAGCAAATTTCTGTACAGTTTTTTTTTTTTTAAAGGGCATTAACCGGTATTCAAAGTGAAAACGCAATAAACAACAAATCGCAAATTATGCTGCACTAAATTAGTAAAGAAAGCAGAGTTTGTTCAAATTAACCCTTTATTAACCGTGACCAAAAGTCATGAATCATGTTTTGTTTTTGTTTATGTGTACTGTAAGCTCTTGCACAATGGAAGGACAGAATCAAATCTTAATAGACATTTGAATTGTTGCATAAATTCTGCACTGTATATGGGAATTGACAAGATCAGTACACAAGGGGTTAAATTGAACCTAATTAACATACAAAAATTATGTTGGTATTTTAGATTCAACAACAACCACAACATCTTTGCAAGGTCACGTTATGTGTGCAGTCAATCAATCCCTTGACTGTTGCATCATCAGGGGTGGGGTGGGGGTGGGGGCATATATAAAAATGTGTTGCTACACCCCACTTACTGCACCCCACTTGCTCCACCACTACACCCCACTTTCTACACTGCTACACCCCAGTTGCTACACTGCTACACCCCACTTACTACACCACTACACCCCACTTACTACACTGCTACACCCCACTTGCTATACTGCTACAGCCCACTTACTACACTGCTACACCCCACTTGCTACACCACTACACCCCACTTGCTACACCACTACACCCCACTTGCTACACTGCAACACCCCACTCGCAACACCACTACACCCCACTTACTACAGCACCACAATCCAATTACTACACTGCTACACCCCACTTGCTACACCACTACACCCCACTTACTACACCACTACACCCCACTTGCTACACCACTACTCTGCTACACCCTAGTATTGTAGTAAAGACATTGTTATTGTGTGGCTTTGCCATACAACTTACAAAAATTTGTTAATAGGTACAAGTCAAACACACTGATTCCTAGGAACAGAATCACGGCAATTCTGCGCTATTTAAAAGCAGGAACATGTGTCATGTATACTTGCTAGACCTGTCTGATCACATGTAGGATGTCAATTTGAAAGGTTAGGCACGTTTTCTGCCGGAACATTGCACCCTGTAAAAGCCGGTCACCTGACCTAAGACGGCCAGTTTGACTCAGTCCCTAGGATGACCGTTTGACTGTACAACAAAAATGACATTTGATTCCTGTTTTGTTATTCCATGATTTCTGTTGTATGTGGGTAAAAAAAAAAAAAAAAAAAACCCTCCAGTATGTCAGTTTTGAAGTGTCAATATCAGTATTTCATTTTTAGGTTACCCAGAAAGTACATGTACTTTCAATTGCATGTCATGTGAAATATTTGTGTTTTTGTTGGGGGGGGGGGGGGGGGGGGGGCGTTTGTTACGTAAAATTCACTCATTTTTATGTTGTTTCCATAGTAATGGAAACAACATAATAGGACGGGCTAAAATTTCCACGTTCATAGGCAAGCATCTGTGGTACAAACGCACGTCACTGCCGATCTCCCGCAGAGACGATTATGCAAGTGTAACTCTGACAATGACGTAAGAAAACCTGCGTCATCGATGCTGGCATGTATACTGTTCCGAACGCGCTTCTCCTCCTCACTGAGTGCCGTCTGTATGGATGTGTGTGTGTGTGTGTGTGTGTGTGTGTGTGTGTGTGTGTGTGTGTGTGTGTGTGTGAATTGTGTCCGGGCCCGTTTCTTCGAAGATACTTAACCGAATGGCTTCAAATTTGGGGTATCCAAATTTATCAAAATGATACATTAGACGATTCAAGCGTGTGATGATAGCTTAAGTGATTTGGGAGTTATCGCCCTTTTGAGACAAGTTGGTTGTCTTTCGTTTACAGGCGTAATATTTATTTAAATCACTCAATTTTTGGGCAGTAGATAGCTTGAATACGGACTCTGAACAGAGTCACTACTAGAAAATGGTCGCTCTTATAGTTTTCATGTAAACCGAGCCTGAGTTGACATTGCATGTGAACCCAGTTCAGATGCCTATTTCTCCGAAAATACTGAACCGATCGATTTCAAATTTGGGGTTTCTAAATGAATCAAGATTGTTGAATAGAAGGCCCGATCCAGGTACGATTGCACACATGATTTGCGAGTTATCGCCCTTTTTTAAAAAAAGTGGCTTTCTGGCGTTTAAAGGCGTAATATTTACCTAAACCACTCCATTTTTGGGACATAGATAGCATGAATACGGACTCTCAACTGAGTGAATTTTGGAGGTTGTCGCTTTTATACTTTTGGCGTAAGCCGTACCTGATGAAAGTGCTGGTGAACACACGTTAGATCTCAAAATCGCTCCTACTATACATAGATAATGAGCCTGGGGTGCCATAAAAAAATATACAAAAAAAAAAAAAATAGAAAAATTCACTGCAGCCATTGTCGTCAGTTGACTCGAAAATTTGTACTCGAAGCACATTTCCTTTACACAAGCCACACGCCTCACAAACATCGCAGAAAAGGCACACGCGCAGTGACGCAAAACTGTATCAGCGTCAGTTTGCCGACGTCATGTTTGATTGACGTGGGGGTGTGTCGTCACTTTTCGGAAGTTCTCTATTTGTAGACGGGGAAAGCGGGAGTTTCATTGATGTAGTGAGCTTTGTTTTTCCCACTGACTCTCACTCAATAGCATAGTAGAGTGAGAGAACACCACATAGGTCTCAATGGAGCACATGCACAAACGCGGCTCGCGCAAGTCTGCGTGCGTGCGTGCGCGCGCGCGTATGTCTGTGTGCGCGCGCGCGCAGCAGACATAACACATAGTGAAAAAACGTTCGCCGCGCAGACTTGTCTGTTAAACACATTGAGTCGGTATAAATTCGATCTTTACACTGCGCAGCAGCAACACTTCAATTTTCATGGGGCTGCTTTCATTGCAAGAATTGTATCCGAGTCAAAGTTATTACGTCAAATGTATTATGCGTCATCCCAATGAGGAAAACGTCATAGATTTCAAAGAAAACAACTTGACGTCTCTCTTCCAAAACCAAGATTGGTCTGACAAGCCCGGTCAGTTGTTTCCATTCACACAGAGAGAGAGAGTGTAGTGTGTGTGTGTGTGTGTGTGTGTGTGTGTGTGTGTGTGTGTGTCCTCCCGAATACATGGCATTACAAAAGAACGACCGTGACGACAGCAGGTGATTAAATGGAAACAACATATTGGGCTGGTGGCCATCTTGTTTATTTCTTCGCTTGCTTTGCGGATTGATGGAATGTCTAGACATGATACTCTCTCTCTCTCCACACACACAGAGTTTCAACATTGTTGTAAGTGATGTATGGCAAAGTCACACGGTAGCAGTGTATTTAGGACATGTAGCAGCGTACTGGGGTAGCAAGTCAGTGCTGTGTAGCAGATTATTCATTTATTGTGTAGCAAGTGGGTTAACAGAGTATCGGTGTAGCAAGTGGGGTTTAGTGGTGTAGCAAGTGGGGCGTAGTGGTGTAGCAAGTGGGGTGTAGCAGTGTAGTAAGTGGTGCCGGTGTAGTGGTGTAGCAAGTGGGGTGTAGCAGAGTATCAGTGTAGTGTAGTGGTGTAGCAACTTGACTGGGGTGTAGCAGTGTAGCAAGTGGGGTGTAGTGGTGTAGCAAGTGGGGTGTAGTGGTGTAGTAAGTGGCGTGTAGCAACACATTTTGCATGACGGTCTAGCATAGGCTGTCATGTCGAGTGATGTGCCCGAAACAGGTAAGCTTCCACCTTTTGGTGGTGGCCAGGAGAGGTTCCTGGGGGCCTACGTTCCACTCTAAGTACAAGCTCTGCTTACTCAGCAAAAGAGGCCATTTCAACAACACTTGCAGGAAAACACCAAGCCAATCAATTAGTCCCTTATGTCCGAACATTTAATTGCCCCATGAGGGATAAATAAAGTAATTTGAACATGAACTTGAATTTGAACATAGATTGTTGTTCAAAGCCATTCCTTTACAGTCACAGTTTGTCATAAAACAGAGTTTGCAAGAACAGTTTCTGCAGTAAACAACACCAGCAGTCCATGCTTTACAGACGATGACCATCCAGCAGGAAAATCCAAAAATCAGTCCATGAATAAAAAACCAAGCCAGTCAATTTGTTTACTATTTGGTCCAAAGACTGTTGTTCAAATAAAACTAATCCACTCCTTTACAGTCACAGTTTGTTAATGTTATTGTTAAACCACTGAGTTTGCTACAGGAAGGCTTGTTTGCAGGGGGCTAGACAGAGCTTCTAAGTTGCTTTGCTGGAGGTGGTGGTGGTGGTGGTGGTGGCTGGATCAGACCTCCATCTGCACTGTCAGCAGGCGCACTTGCATTTCTCTTCTCTGCTTGACGCTGAAGTAATTCAAGCCTGTCCACAGACACAGAACTGAAAAGTGAACACACTATGTAACAAACATCAAATGACAAATGGTGTGATTAGATGCATCAGCAATAGTTATTGGTGTGAAGTACATGTACATAGGGCAAAATATAAAATTTCAATTCACAGTTGATACCTCACAAACTGCTGTGCACCAACACTATTAAACTTTATGAGAGTGAAGCACTCAGTCGCTCTCTCTCTCTCTCTCTCACACACACACACGCACATTTTCTAGTTTAATGTAGGTTCCTGTGCGCTCTTTCCCCGCCTGTGAGTCTACCAACTGATCTCTCATCTCCCCCCCCCCCCCCCCCCCAAACACACACACAAAACTCCCCCCCCCCCCCCCCCCCCCCACTCAACCCGAAAACACTGCAAGTACTGGCATCGCATCATCGTCAAATCTATACTCAGTATAGATCAATTTAAAATCCACCGGCTGGGGTCAGGAGGGCAGAAATATCAAGACTGCACTACGGGCGAAGAAGCATCCACTTACCTGTCTCTTCTTATGAATGTTTGGTAACAGGATCGATGGTATCCCAGACCCTGTAACTCTGCTTCCCGCTGACAGGAATGACTTGAATCAAGAAAAGTCCGCGCGATTTGGGAGCTCGCACAGTCAAACAAACCCCATTGCTGCGCATACCGAAAGGTATTTGCAAATGTTTGATCTGTGAAGGACTTAACTGTGGTGTCTTTACTCCCTGCAAAGTGAACTGAACACTGCAATCTGGTACGAAAACCTTCCGAAGACGCCTGAGCCAAACACGCGTCAGCCGTGTTTTCGTTTCGTTTCGTTTTCGTTTCGCAGCCACTGCTATTTGAGCCCGATGATTGGTTAAAATTGCCGCGGTCAGGGACGTCCCTGCCGCAGTAATTTTTTTTTAAGACGCTGATTGGTTGAAAATTTCGCTAATTGGTCAGTGTTCATTAGGTCCGTATTCATTAACCCGACCGGACCGACACGGAAACAACACTGATTTTGCCATACACTAGCCTTGTATTATTTTTCATTATATGAAAAAATTGCTTAACTCAGGGGCTATGGAGTGCGTTTTAGACGGCCTTGGCTCACGGCCTAACTGCTGATCAAGATCATGGGATAGTGTGTTGACACTCATCCGGCGGCTGACTGACTGATCATGAGGACTGAACAAAGGTATGGTGTCACTGTCAGGTGTGGAAGAGTGCTGTGTGGTGGGTAAACTTGTGTTACTGTTAGCTTTGTGTGCATGATGTTGATTCTCTTCCCGTTACTAGTGTTAGTTTTGCCTGAGCACTGGAACTGATCTAATGGTTTATCAGTCAGAGGTAGTTGATGTTTCTGCATAGTACAGTTATTTAAAAAAAAAAATACCGTACATCCGACATTTATACAAGATGAAAAATACATGCACAGGTAAACATTTATGTGAAACACTTTTACTGGCAGTGGCGGTAGTGTGGCTTTCATTATAGGCACTGTTTCATAAACTAAGTTCATAAATCTATCTCTTCACCTGTGCACGTACCTCCCTTTTCCAAGCAGATTGCCTTACTTGCATCATACATTAGAAAAAAACATCTTTTTTTGATTTCTTGGATTTTTTCTCATTACGGTGTGCTTGTTTCCAAGAAGTGGGACCTGTAAAAAGTCTGTAGCTGCTATAGTATTGTGGAGTCGCTGAACCAGTGTTCTGTTCATGTTTAGCTTTTACCATGTGGTGAATCAAATTTATCCAAAGTAACTGAAACTTCATGTCTCTTATCAACTTTAGGCTCTCACGGTCTCATTCACACCCAGAACGTGAAACCAAAGCTGACAATGACATTTACAAAGTGAGAAAGAGCTGCTGCTGAGCAAGATGATGGAAGGTGTGGTGACTGATGTCTCATGGGAGGTATGGTTGTCATGTGGCATTGTGTGGGAGAGTATTGTGTAGTGGTGCTCTTTGTGTTTCTATGAGGAAAGGCATACTTATGTTTATATGAATCTAAAAACTGCCGTACGTCAGACAGACAAGTAGAAAACTGCATGAACTGTAAATTTTGATTGATCATCAACACCGTTAACAGTCTGCATAAAGTACTGCATGTCACTGGTGTGGCTTCTTGTGTACCATGTGTCCCACTCCCTACCGGTTGTTGGCTTTTATGCATGTATGCAGAAGCAGTGACCCCTCTCCCACCCCTGTCAATTTTTTTTTACCCACGTGTAAAACAGTGAGTCTTTGTAATAACCCTCTGTCGTCTGTCCGTCTGTCTGTGGTAAACTTTAACATTGATTTTTTTTTCAGGAAGTATATTACTTAGTAGAAAAATCAAATTTAGCACAGTAATAGCTGGTACACATCACTTGAAATGACCTCCCATAGAGGTCAGTGTCACAGAATCATGGTGAGAATTTTAAACATGTTTCCTTTGTTTCTCAGCAACAAAGACACCGGCAACTCAAACGTAGCACAAATGCAGTGGGTATAAATAGCTGTAATGTGTACAGTTTGGACGACCATGGCTTCAGGATGAAGGTCACAGGATCTTGCTAAAATTATTAGAAATCAAACTTTTTGCCTGATCTGCATTGTAAAAATGGCTTCTTGAGTCATCTGTAGCAAAGGTCAAGGTCACACATGACTCATAAAGGCTTTGCCTAAACTAGTTCTTCTTTTCTTTTCTATTTTGAAAAAGTGTCACCCCTATTTTGGAAAAGTGTCATCTATTTATATTTTCTGTGTTCAGGTTTATTGGAACCCTGTCACTGCCTGCTGCTATTACATCTGGAACAGCACGTGAACATCCTTTGGACCAATGAAGCACCCAGGGGAAGACAAGAAAAAGAACCAATCTCAAGACATGCAATGAAGAGGCTGCCCTTAAAATTTGAAGCTTTTAGGCAGAGAGAGGGGCCTTAGGCAATCCCATGGCATATATATATAATACACTATTAGTAGGCAGGCATGAGAGATTTTCACACCTATTTGCACACCTGGACAGAAATATTCAACTTCAAGCTAGTGGAAACATGGTCTCAGATCATTCCTGTGGAAGTTTCATGTGAGGAACAAAGTATCAGTTAACTGTGCTGCTCAGAATTATGTCAGTGTCAATGTCAAGAAAAATTAGGGATTCTAGCCCTTTTTGCAGAAATGTAATTGTTGTAATGCAGTGTTGTAGTGCAGGTGGTATGTGTATAACTAATCATATCCTACATTGTCGTCTTTCAAAGTTAGGAGACTGTGTTGTTGTGCTGTTAAGTAAACTCAGCATTAATCAAAATGACTAACACAAAGTGATTTTCATTCAGTTACCAACATCATGTCAAAATTTGCTGCAGATTCAAACAAAATATGGCATCACAGTCTCAGGCTAAAACCAGTAACCCACTGTTTTATGACTGAATGAAAAGAAAGCCAGGGAAGCAAGGCAACATACTTAAGAGTTTTTGTTGAAAGCTATACTATAGGGTTAAGTTCTGAGCACTTTGATTTTTGGGGGCCACTTAATTTCCTACATGCACTAGCCATGTTTATGGCCTTGCAGTTACAGTTCATGTTTTATTTATAAATAAACTTATAAATAGCACACATGTACATGTAGAAATATTTGTATGGCCGTTCATTTCTGAATTGTGTAATACATGTATGCTGAGCAGTTATTACTCATTGCGGATTTCATTAGGCCTTTCCATGTTTTTGATATTCTTAAGATTTCAAAATTTATACCTCTTTTATCAGGCACATTGCACATGGCCTAAAGTGAACTTCTTAAAAAACATAAGATATGTGTCATTTGCTAGCACATGAAGTGGGCAATGCTGATGACTGTCCAGAACAGCACTGACTGAAATGTGCCCCCGTAGTGTAGTGGTTAGCACTTCGGATCATGGACCGGGAGACCCGGGTTCGAATCCCAGCTGAGCCAAGCGGGATTTTTCACACCTAGGTCGGCTCCTACCCAGAGCGGGTGTGCTATGGGCCCAATGGGGAGGCTGTTGCCACACAGCCGAGCTTCACCCACTTCACGGGTGCGACTTTGGGGGTGCTTCCCTTTGTATGACACGTCTTATGATGTGGATGATTACACGGCCGGCACCGCAGGTGCCGTAGTTCCCGGGCCTGGTTAATGCCGGCGCGGGATATTTATGACAGGAAGCGTGGAATGCGGCCCTGTCCCGCAGTCCCAAACCACATGGACCTCCATAGCATCATCTTATTATCATCCTCATCTCCATCATCATGCATAATAAAAATTGTCCCAGCTTCCGAGTCCTCCGTGGGTTCCACCCATGACCTGGGAGGAACACCACTGGAGCTAGCAAAAGAGTTGGGGCAGCAAAAAAAAAAAAAAAGTGTACATTTACAAAAATATTAACTGAAGGAAGTCATTACTTGAGAAAGTGGATAACTGGATAATAAGAGTTATATGATGTGCTAGGGACATGGTTCTTGTGCCTCTGTTGAATACACAGAAGAAAAATATCCCAGTAGGATAAATATGGAAAACAAGCTTATCCCCAAATTTTCAAATTTTATACACAACCTATAGGAGAGAGTATAACAAAATGACAGATACAAACAGCATTACAGAGAATGCATTTCTGATTTGTCTGTTGCCACCTCTGTGTGTGTGTTTAGCCATATGATTCATGATGTGATCTGGCAGTCATTTTTGTTGTGCAGGCAGTAGGAATTGCAGTTCTTTTGCTGCTGTGTATTTCTGTTTGATTTTGATACCTGCAAGGGCTGTTTTCATGAACACAGTAAATTAAATGAGTCAATTGTGGAAGCATACCAATTGTAGAAAAATGTGCATGTATGAATTGTGACTGACACGAGTCTTTCACAATAAAGATGGGAAAACTGACTACATGTACTATGCGTTACGTTTGTTGTGTTAGCAAAGTGTTGTAGCGTTTTATTTACTTATCAGTTTTGCTTGCAATATACTTTTCATTATACATCTTTTTAATGTAAGAAAAATTATAGATCTATGTGTGTGTGTATACTAGAGAGAAAGAGAGTGCTTTTATTAGTGCTTTTATTAGTCCATGCAGACCGAAAGAGAAGGACATAAAATGCTCCCATCACACACACACACACACACACACACACACACACACACACACCCCAAAGCACTGGGCACATGGCTGAAGTATCAACAACTAGCTAAAAACTGAAGTGTCACTAGATGCCACAGTTAGGGACAATCTTTGTGATTTTAATGCTCACAGATCATTTTGATCTGTTTTTATAGTGTCAATCACTGCACCACTTAGACACTTGCACAGCGACAGCATCTCTAATGTCGGCACTGAGCCTATCGAAGCGTATTCAGTGATACGGTGAACACAGTGCTACGTTTGTTGCAACGCCAGCTTTCGCGTCTGCCCTACACATAGAAAAAACGCTGATCACACAGTGCATCCACGTAAACAGAGCATTCATTTGTTTTCTCTTTTTATTAATCAAATGTGATGGCACCTGTGATTGTGACTAAGCATTATCGACATTTGACTGTGTCAGTGTGATGCCTGACTACATGAAGGATTTTTTTTTTTTTTTTTTTTTTTATCAGTGTGTCGGTCCAAACAATGATTTTACATCTAGATTTCTATTAGGACTACAGAAGGTGTACCGGCCGCGCGTAAGAAGTTCTCGGCTGGCGACCTGGTAGACCTGGTAGTATGTCTCGTATCGTAGCAGATACATTGACTTTGGCCTGATAGCGACTTGACATACATTGACTTTGGCCATGACGCAATCAAACATGGCGCGGAAAAATCGTCGGCTAGCCTCTCAAGTGGAACAAACGCCCTTGCTGCGATTTATTCACAGTTAGCTTTGCTATGAGAGTATGCTTGCCGTAAACTGTACGTTATTCTGGACCACTTTAGACTGTTCTTTTGTTGTACAAAGGACAACATTTTGAGTAGCCACAAATTTCCCTGTTCCTACCGGTTCTGTAGAGGCATGGACGCCAAGCCAAGATTTATCACTGGCTTGGTGCACGAGTTATGTGCAGCCAGTGCAGGGCTGCTTACGTACTGAACAGGTCAGATCCATCGCAGAAAAGGCACGCGCGCACTGACGCAAAAGGCAGTATCAGCGTCATTTTTCCGACGTCATGTTTGATTGAAGTGATACTGGCATTTCTTGGGGATGTGTCGCCACTTTTTGGACGTTCTCTATGTGTAGACGGGGAAAGCGGGAGTTTCATTGATGTAGTGTGCTTTGTTTTTCCCACTGACTCTCACTCAATAGCATAGTAGAGTGAGAGAACACTACATAGGTCTCAATGGAGCACAAACGCGGCTCGCGCGAGTCTCTGTGTGTGTGTGCGTGTGCGCGTGCGCGCGTGCGTGCGTGCGTGTGAGTGTGTGCGCGCGCGTGTGTGTATGTCTGACATAACACATAGTTAGAAAAACGTTCGCCGCGCAGACTTGTCTGTTAAACATATTGGGTCGGTATTAATTCGATCTTTACACTGCGCACGCAGCAGCAACACTTCAATTTTCATGGGCCTGCTTTCATTGCAAGAACTGTATCAAAGTTATTACGCCAAATGTATTATGCGTCATCCCAGTGAGGAAAAACGTCATAGATTTCAAAGAATACAACTTGACGTCTCTCTTCCAAAAACAAGATTGGTGTGACAGCCCGGTCAGTTGTTTCCATTCAGAGAGAGAGAGAGTGTGTGTGTGTGTGTGTGTGTGTGTGTGTGTGTGTGTGTGTGTGTGTGGATACATGGCATTACAAAAGAACGACCGTGACGATAGCAGGTGATCAAATGGAAACAACATATTGGGCTGGTGGCCATCTTGTTATTGTATCTTTTGAGTGGCCACATCCTGCACAGATGTTCGAGAAACGCCTGGCGCACTGAACGACACTACACTCTTATACTTCTATAGTTTGACAGCTTCAACTTAAGGCCAATATACCGGCGTATCAAGTCTCACAGATACGCCTGGCTGTTCCCGCGGTGTCAAGCTCCCTAATATAATTATGCCTTCAGCAGTGTCGAACATCGTACTAGTTACCCATACAGTCACAGTCATTCACATGCTAGCGTTGACCAAACATGTACAGTAATCTCAATGCGATGCAAAAGTCAAGCGCCTGTGACAATGTTGCTGTTAATGCTTGCTAACAAAGCTTCAAGTTCGCGGCCAACAGAAGTCAGTGTACTGCCTTCAGAGCTCTACAAAGATTGACTATTTCACTCAGACATGCACACTGAGAAGCGCAACAGTACCAGCTCTTGTGTAAAGACTGGTATTCATGAAACAGATGCGTTTAACAAATCGCTGCTTCATGGCGCTCACATATATAATGTCTTCTCGCCTGTAGTGCTAGTATTGATTGTGATAGAGGACGGCCTCTTTGTCACCCTGGATGTTGATATTCGTGTTATGTCCGCGGTCAGTCTGTAACATGCTGTAAGGTCTGATGTCATCCGGGTTTTCATAGTTCTCCAGACGGGAGTAGTTGCCGTCGGGATCTGTGGTCTCGGTTTTGTCTCCTTCGGTATCGCGCAGGGCGTTCTCGGGTGAAACTTCCACTATAGAAGAAAAAAAAAAGTAAAACATTATGACACCTGAATCAGTTTATATGAAATGATGGCCCTTGATCAATACACAAATATCAGTTTATCACCTGCCTTTTCGCCTGAGTGCGAGCGTGTACACAACAACAACAAAACTAGAGAGGCAAGAGCCTCCATGGCTCCCTTGTGACACAGGTCAAGGTCATTCACAAGAGTATGTTTGTAAAGCTCTTATCACTATCCATTGTCATGCCAAGTAAAGTGTCTCTGGCGCTCTGAGTTCAAGGCAATATTACAATTTTCCCCAAAACAGTTTGTATGACCTTGACCTTTGGTCAAGGTCATTCAAATGAGATCTCATCCATGTCTATCATTATGCCAAGTTTGATGTCTTTAGTATTTGCAGTTCCTCCGAAAACAGTACTGTTAAAATTCACAACAGACAGCTTTAGTGACCTTGACCTTCAGTCAAGGTCATTCAGAAAGGTAGGTCTCATTGCTGTCTATCATCATGCCTCATTTGGTGCCTCTACTATTTGTTTTGTTGGAGAAAATGCCAAGGTTAAATTTACTCAAAAAAAACGCTTGCATGACCTTGACCTTGACTAAAAATCACTGAACACAGGTATGTATGTAAAGGTGCTGCTAATGTCAGTCATCGCACATATATAGTTTGATGCTTGTGATTCTTCTGGATTCTGAGAAAATGAAAATGAAAATTTTCCCAACAGACTGTTTTAATGACCTTGACCTTGAGTCAAGGTCATTTAAGGTGGTATGTGTGCATAGGTCTTATCACTGTCTATCAGCACGCCAGGTTTGGCGCCTCTGCTTTTTGTTGTTTCTGAGAAAATGCCAATGTTAAGGTTTCACAAAAATAGCTTGTACGACCTTGACCTTGAGACAAGGCCACTGACTACATGTATATCTGTAAAGTTTTCATCAACGTCTATCATCATGCAAAGTTTAAAACCTCTGGTGTTTGTAGATTACGAGAAAATGCCAATGTAAAATTTTCAGAGAGCTTTAGTGACCTTGACCTTGAGTCAAGGTCATTCAAAATGATATGTTTTGAAAGGTCTTGTGGTTGTCTATCAGCATGCCAAGTTTGGTGCCTCTGCTGTTTGTAGATTCTGAGAAAATGACAATGTTAAAGTTTTCTGGACACACACACACACACACACACACACACACACACACACACACAGACAGACAGACAGACGGCGGATGGTTAATACATAGACTCCCATTGTTACACAAGGGAGCCAATGACACATTTTACTTGTTCATTTTGTACGTGTGAAATGTTCGTAAGATTGCCAGATGTGTTATACACGACGGTACAAAGAAAAAATACGTGTAGATCTTCTTGAGAATTAAAATTAATGGAATCTTGAATCCAGCAATCCTGAATAATAATTAGAGAACTGTGAAGACCACGTTACCTTCTGGTCTGCGTCCACTTGGATCAGCTGAACTTGGAACTTCCCGTGATCTTCGCTTCCTGGCAGAATAAAATCAAAAATATTGAAAAAAAAAAAAAAAAGTTTTCTTTGATTACTAATGATGCGTTTATGAACAAAAATTGCACTACGTACATTGCATGACGGTCGGTTTATGAGAACCAACCAACCAACCAACCAGACAAACAACCAAGAAAGCAAACAAACAACGAACAAACAGAATGAACTGCATACTGTACCGGACAATACAAGCCGCCAATAAAATGAACAGCCCAGTCAGAAGCCCAGCTCCAAGCAGACCTCCGATGATTGAACCAACAATTATTCCGACATCTTGTGTATCGGAACTTTCGCTGGCCGTCACTGTTAGCACACACACACACACACACACACACACACACACACACACACACACACACACACACACACACACACACACACATGCACTGGATTGCAGGAAAAGGAAAAACAATATAGCTATTCCTACTAGCTGTCTGTTAGCTGTTACGGTTTGATACCTATATCACACCAACACGGAGGGGGCGGGAAGGAGGGGGCCTGGGGTAAGACAAAATGTCCCGCAGGTCCAACTGTTTG
Source organism: Batillaria attramentaria (assembly GCA_018292915.2). Taxonomy (NCBI): domain Eukaryota; kingdom Metazoa; phylum Mollusca; class Gastropoda; family Batillariidae; genus Batillaria; species Batillaria attramentaria. The sequence goes on from JACVVK020000091.1 coordinate 1,557,048, forward strand.
TTTGTTTTTTTCCCGTTCCGAAACGGCGGAAAAAAACAGCAAACACATAAAACATGGGACTGATAAACTGTTCCTGCTTGTTCCACATTATTTTTTTCGGGGGTGGGGGTGGGGATGGGGAAGGGGGGTGGGGTGGGTAGGCCAAAATCAACCAAAACAACACCACCAGCAATAAACCCGGCGGAAACTGACATAGAGGCGGCGGAAATCCGCCATACCTGCATACATGTCTGAGAGAGAGAGAGAGAGAGAGAGAGAGTATACTTACCGTCACACAGATCACCGCTATAACCGTCATCACATCCATCAGGACAGTGTCCGTCATTATTATCACAGACGGTATTGTTACTACAGTGACCACAAGGTCTACACCACTCTCTTCCGTAATAACCGTCCTGGCATTCTGAAAAAAAAGAGAAGAAGCTGAAAATGGTGTCTGAAAATACAAATTTCAACAACAGCATCCTTCTTGTCCTTATCATTATCACCGGTTCTTTACCTTATCACCATCTTCAACGCCACCACCACCACCACCACCAACATGAACAAGGTAAGAGTTCCGTAACGACCATCCTCAGTTTGAAATATCATGCGCAGACAGACAGAATCACACACACTCCAAACTCTGCTCAATTTACCCGACTATTATTGGTAAGTAGATTGAAAAAGATATGCAGGATCTGCGCAGTCCAGACCAGAGGCCGCCAATAGTCTGTCTACCTTATGGTATGTTTATATTATGACCACTCAGACCATCAGAATTACTGTATCTGAAGCACGAGACTAGCAGTTAGTATGTAAATCCAAGCTTCACCTGTGCGTTGAGAGATGTTCTTAAAAGGTATAATGGTTTCAACAAAAAAAAAAAAAAAAAACCCCAAACAAACAAACAATCACCTGTGCAACTAGGCGGATTCCACAGAAATTCACAGGAACAAGCGCCATTCTGTCTGTTGCATGTTTTGTTGAGACATCCGTTCCCACACGGAGCTTCACACTGTTTCCCATAAAGCCCTGCTCGGCAACCTTCCATTAAACGCACAGAATAATGACAATTGATGATTACTTTCAGCTGAATATATTGTTTTGCATCTCAAATGTTACTGTGATTTGGACCGCGGTTGGTGGATAGAGGAAACTGTGATCGTAGTTAATGCATTATTTGGTGTATCTTAATAGCTATTTCAAGTGATGTACATTATTAATATTAAGAAGTAATTTAGGCGGTACTTAATCGAACTTTTATTTGATTTTAAGGTGTGGTATAATTATATCAGTCTGTGTGTTGTTTTTTTTTTTCATTTTATGTTGCATGTATTGTCTGCTTGTTCGTTTTATATCCACCACGACCGAATTTTCCGTTTGGGATAATAAAGTTTTGTATTTGGGATAATACAGATTTAATTGTATATGGGATAATAAAGATTTATTTGTATTTGGGATAATAAAGATTTAATTGTTTGGGGGGATAATAAAGATTTATTTGTAGTTTGGGATAATAAAGATTTATTTGAATTTGAATTTGAAACTTACTGGGTTCACTGGCACTATGCTTTCATTTAGGAATCTCACCTTGGATTTCCTACATACAGAGTGTGCTGATGTGAGACTGGTCAGACAAAACACTTATAATAATATTTATATACGTACTGGTAGAACAGTTCACGAAATTTTGCCCAAATGGTCAGAGAGAGAGAGAGAGAGAGAGAGAGAGCTATTTCAAGTGATGAATATTATTAATATTAAGACGTAATTTAGGCGGCACTTAATCGAAGTTTTATTTGATTTTAAGGTGTGGTATAATTATATTAGTCTGTGTGTTTTTGTCATTTTGTTGCATGTATTGTCTGCTTGTTCGTTTTATGTCCACCACGACCGAATTTTCCGTTTGGGATAATAACGATTTATTTGTAGTTGGGATGATGAAGATTTATTAGTATTTGGGATAATACAGATTTTTAAGTATTTGGGATAATATGGCGTATTTGTATTAGGGATAATGAAGACTTATTTGTATTTGGGATAATAAAGATTTATTTGTATTTGGGATAATAAAGCTTTATTTGTATTTAGGATAAGAAAGATTTATTTGAATTTGAATTTGAATCTCTCTGGGTTCACTGCAGCTGTGCTTTCATTTAGGAATCACACCTTGAATTTCCTACATACAGAGTGTGCTGATGTGAGACTGGTCAGATAAAACACTTATAATAATATTAATATACGTACTGGTAGAACAAACCACTGAAAATTTTGCCCAAAATGTCAGAGAGAGAGAGAGAGAGAGAGAGAGAGAGAGAGCATAATATCAACATAAACAGAAAATAAAAGTTTGCCCTTATTTACATCAGACGATAAACCCACCGTTACAAACACCAGTATCCCTGTCACATCCGCCGTCACAGTTTTCTCCACATGGTTCAGTACAGGTCTGTTGGTACCAACCCTGAACACAATCTGTAAAACAAGATGGGAAGTTTAGGGATAGATCGAAGGTAACTCGGAAAACACTATGCTTTCATTTAGGAATCTCACCTTGGATTTCCTACATACAGAGTGTTCTGAGGTGAGATTGGTCAGACAAAACACTTATAATAATATCTATACACGTACGGGAAGAACAGTCCACGAAATTTTGCCCAAATGGTCAGAGAGAGAGAGAGAGAGAGAGAGAGAGAGAGAGCTCGCAGATCACGTTGAGACTAGATAAACACAAAGGAAGGTCATTAATATAAAGACAAAAAAATAGAGGCCCCAAGATGGAGCCCTGAGGTACCCCGTACATAGCAATCCCTTCGGATGAAAATGTGCCATTTAAAAAGACTCTCTGTTTCCTGTGTATGAGGAAGGATGAGAGGAATGATAATGCGCCTTACCCAATGTTGTATAATCGCAGTTTTTTTTTTTTCAACAGAATGCTGTGATTTACTAAATCAAAAGTTTTCTTGAGGTCAAGAAATACTGCTCCAGATAGTTTTGACTCATTTATACCACTAAGCCACTTATCTATGATGTGAGTGAGAGCAGTCTGGCAGGAATGGCCTGGACGAAAACCTGACTGAAATGCGCACAGAAGTTTATTTTCTTCGAGAAATGTGAGCAGATGTGTGTGTGTGTGTGTGTGTGTGTGTGTGTGTGTGTGTGTGTGTGTGTGAGGGGGGGGGAGAGCATAATATCAACATAAACAGTTAAATGAGAGAGAGATTCACAATATTTAAACCCACCGTCACAAACTCCAGTATCTCTTTCACATCCCCTGTCACAGTTCTTTCCACATGGCTCAGTGCAGGTCTGTTGGTACCAACCCTCGACACAACCTGTGAGATCAAAGTGATGAGTTTGGGGATGACGATCATGAAGTAGGACATTTGCTTTGTAACTAGTAGTTTTCCATGTTCAAATAACACCGTAACTCAACAATATTCACAGATATCTTTACATCTTGGAACTAGTATTCAGTTAATTTAAGAGGAAGATAATGACGACGCCGACGACGACAACGACGACGACAACGATGATGATGAGGAGGAGGAGGAGGAGGAGGGTGGCGGTGATGGTGATGATGAACTTTTTCTCAGGATAGAGGTGTTAAGGCTCTGGAAGGGCTCTCTCGCACACTGTCCCAAAAGAGAGAGAGAGAGGGGGGAGGGGGGAGACTCACCTAAAGTACAGTGTGCATTGGTCTGACCGCAAGTTTTGTCGCCACTGTTGTCAGACAGACAGTACTGGCTACACCCCCGATCACACTGGTCACCATACCGTCCGGGCACACACGCTGTTAACACAGATAATTTTTGTAAATAAAAAAAAAGACTAGATTTTGTGAAGTTTCTCATTTACAGTGGACGCCGGATATAAGCAACTCGGATATAAGAAAACTCGGTTATTGCCAACGAATTTTTTTCCCCCGGCCAAACTCTTCTTTATTATGTATTACAAAAACTCGGATACAAGACACTCGCTTATAAGAAAACTCGGTTTTAGGAAAGCAAATTTCTTGGCCCGCTTGATACAAAAACACGGATATAAGAAACCGAAAGTACATTTCCAAGAAAATTTCACTCATTGTAAGAAACCGAAAGTACATTTCTAAGAAAATTTCACTCATTCTAAGAAAACAGGTCAGGTCTGACGTCACTTAGGACAGGCACATGATGGCGCATGATTTTCTTTTCTTGAATTGGTTCTTTACCATTGTGTTCCGTGCAAAATTGAATGTTGGCAAGAAGAAAAAATACGAGATGCATTTTTGTTGTTCTATTGTTATATGTTGTTTTTATTATGATTTGGGTTTTTTTGCCTGATTGGGAGCTCTCTCTCTCTCTCTCTCTCTCTCTCTGTATGTCTGTCTCTGTCTACAGGGCTCGCGTTAAGGAGAATAAAACTATCAGTATTAGACTAACTGTTGATCAATTCCTTTCTTTGACAATATACGTGGTCCATCTTTCCTCCATCCCCCTTCCCCCTCCCAACAGAAAAAAAGCTAATTTGCAGCTTTTTTTTCAGCCAAATTAGACACGGAAAGCATCGCATATCATACTCTAATGGGACGAGTGTTTTATAGATCAAAAGTTGATACATAATGCACTTTTAATATATCCTATAAATACAAGGGAATTCTCTCTCTCTCTCTCCCCTTAGTTCTTTTTTGGTTGGTTGGTTGGTTGGTTGGTTGGTTGGTTTGGTTGGTTTTTTTTTTTTTTTTTTTTTTCTTACCACATGACAGCCAGCACTACAGTTGGGAAGCAAAAACAGTATTTTCATGTTCAAACAAAAAAATCTGACATTGAAGGACACAAGCGCACTGGTGTATATTAACTCTACACATATATATTCTGTGCAGGTCTTTAAGAGAAACCAGATATTTCTTAATTTAATGCAAAACATACACGAACTGAGAAAAAAGAAATGTTTTAAACCTTTTTTTTCACTGAACTCGGTTATAAGAAATATTTTTCAAAATACTTTCTTATATCCGACTTTCAGATATAAGAAAACTCGGATATAAGAAACCAAAAAATTCACCCCCCTCGAGTTTCTTATAACCGGCGTATACTGTAGTTTTAAAACTTTTCACCCCCCCCCCCACACACACACACACACACATGCACATACACACGACACAGACACTCTTACATTCTTTCACAAGACAAGTATATGCAGTGGAAGCAACACAATACACGTAGTACCATTACTTTGAAACGAGCACGCGGCGTCTTTGTTTCCCTTGTTCAATCTATTGCATTGTCTTATAAGGTACAGCGCCACTGAAATGCAAGTAACTAGTACTCACCCATGCAAAGTGGAGGAGCAAACTGACCAACACATGTGAAGCAATGTCCATCACCAGCGTCACAAGGTCCGTCACATTGTGCTGGACATTCTCTGTCACACTTGTCGCCCCACCAACCAGTCTCGCAGCCTCAGAGGTAAGTAATTATACAATCAGTCAATTTGTATGGGGATGACAAGGTACACAGCAATTACATTCAACAGATTCTTATGACTAACAGAAATGTACATGCTCATAGGTTGGTTTGAGCTGTGTGGGTGGTGTTTATCACTGCACCAGTTATATACACTCTGCACAGCTACAGCATCAAAATAATGCCTGGCACTGAGCCACCAGAAGAGTACACAACAAAGCAGCTAACACAAGAACTGAGGGACAGCCGTGTCGGCACGATCAACCGCTCAGTAGAAGGATGTGAAGTTTAGCTTGGGTTAGCTTCTTCCAGGTCTAGTTAAATAAGATATGGCGAGATATAAATACTTTATTCATATCTAAATGGTGAAATTAAATGTCAGCTTAAAAACGACAACCCTGTACGTTAAAATTCTGCGCGCGCGCGCGCGCACACACACACACACACACACACACACACACACACACACACACACACACAAGCATTCAATTTACACTCAACAAACTCTACCTTTAAGACAATGTCCAGTGATAGAATCACAAGCTGTCGTCACTCCATCATCAAAGCAGCCGGAACTGCAGACTTGTGTACAACCTACGCCGTACCTGCTTCGTGTACAGTCTACCGGGAAAAAAAGACAATTGTAAGTTTAATCTCTCTCTCTCTCTCTCTCTCTCTCTCTCTCACACACACACACACACACACACACACACACACACACACTTACCCCCAACTTGAAGTTCACATATTCATCCCTAAATGGTGAAATTAAATGTCAGCTTTAAACGACAATCCACACACACACACACACACACACACACACACACACACACACACACACACACACACACACACACACACCCTCAACTTGAAGTTCACACATCGCCAGGTATTGGGATGGCAGCCTTGTAAGTGTGACGACCCGACCACTGAGTGGCGGACTGAGGGTGATAATATGTGGGTTGCCAATACAGGTCTGGCTATCACAAAATGTGTAGACGTCTTGTCCGTCAACTGACACAATGCCGTTTTGCATGTGGTTCTTTCTATCACCTGTTTCAAAACAAGCTTCAGTATTAGCAGATACTATTCCAGATAACAAACCCGTAACCCGTAATTTCAAATGAAAGTCACATGACTGTTCCAGTTTTCTTTTTTTACGGATTACGGATTCAACCATGACAGCCCCCCCCCCCCCCAAAAAAAAAAAAAAAAAAAAAAAATCATTTCAAATAATTACACATCCAATTTTCGAATGATATTGATAAGAGCAAGAAGAAGTAGATGATGATGACGATGACGTCTTCTTCATCATCATCATCATCAAATACATGTATAATGAACGTCAATTCGATTGTGTACAGTGTACTTTTTTTTTACAATAATAATATTAAAAAACTACAACAAGCAAATAATCACACACGCATCGGAGTTCAAAAATGAAGAGGACCAGGAGGAGTTTAAAATTTCTGGAGATTTTTTAAATTCTTACTGTCGTCATTCGTTTATGAATATTCACTGAGTTCACTTTGTCCAACAGCAAACACTCATGACTGATATACAGTAATAACTACTTACCAACAGGGTAAATGATAATTTTGTGTATGTTGCGGGATTGTCCAAGGTCCACCTGCCAGTAAGGGGGGTTGTCAAATATTGTGGTGTACAGACAGTTGGCGTCCGGATTATCCTTTGGTATCCACGTCGTCCCGTTGTTCCCGTTGATGGCCCCACTACAGTTTAGTGAAGTGCCCTCATATCCCGAGTATATCGAACTCATATTGCAGGGCAGTGTGGTCAGATCTGCAGCGTGAAAGAACACAACACACAAACATGAGTTGGAAAACACACACACATACATACAAAGAGAGAGAGAGAGAGAGAGAGAGAGAGAGAGAGAGAGAGAGAGAGAGCGACTGGTGTTCGAATTTACGTGTTACTTGTATTGTTCATTCTGCCCTTTCAGTTTTTAAGATACAGCCTGCAGCTATTTTAAGCTCACTGATCGACCCATACTTATTATAATGACAAGAACATAATAGTCTCATTTAGGTCGGTGGTCTAGTGGTTAAGAGACTTGTCACCAATGCGAGAGGTCAGGTTCGAGTTCCACCCGGTGCGAAGAATTTTTCCTTCTCGTGGTACCATTCATCGGTGGGCCGATCGTCGGGGGTTCACTCCGGGTACTCCGCCTTCTTCCCCCTCTGCTTTGGAAATGTTCAGCCCACAAAATTTGAAAACAAATGCAGTTCTAAATTCCAGAATTTAGATAGCTGAGCTGACCCCTCGCAACACGTGATAGTAATACGTCCATTTCCATTGAGGAAAGGATGCGTGTGATTCACGTGAGCGTGCGTGTTGGGTTCAGCTCGCGACGTTTTGAGCCAATTCAAGAAATTGGGCGAATCGCCAACACGACACACAATTAATAATAATAATAATTATTATTATTATTATTATTATATGATCCCTTTCCGGGCCGTCGTTGCTAATATATGAGCCAAAATGCGAAGCGTTACAGTTTGATGCGTCAGCCATAAATGGCCACTGGTATCACGAGACACCTAATTACCCCACAACTGTAAACACATACACGATGCGGGCTGGCGTCACCCTCTGGTTCAGTCCCGTGTAGTCACAGGTCAGCGCCAGGCCCCTGAGCATGCAGTCAATCTGACCTACTTACAGCGCTTGCCCCCCTTTGTATTAAACGTTACGGTAGCGTTCCTCTCGGAACACCGGTAGACAATTTTTTTTGCAGTGATTTTCTCGCCTCGCACGTGCGTGAAGTACTGGCACAGCTAACTGTCCCGGCTCCGCATGTCTAGTCGGCGGTATTCCCCCCCCCCCCATCCCCACTCCCCCCATCCAGCACCCCCCCCCCCCCCTCCACCTTTACGGTTCCACAATGAATGTAGGAGGGTGTCAGACATGATCAGGCATTCACATTAGCTATCCGTTTCAACAGTTAATATTTTGTGCTGTATTTTTTTTTTCTCTTTTTTTCAGCCCATGCATTCTGATTACGAGCCTCTAAATCTCATATGATATGGTCTCCCTCGACCCCGTCTCTTCCCTCATTGTTGGACAAAGTGTGTGTGTGTGTGTGTGTGTGTGTGTGTGTGTGTGTGTGTGTGTGTGTGTGTGTGTGTGTGTGTGTGTGTGTGAGAGAGAGAGAGAGAGAGAGAGAGAGAGAGAGAGATACACGTACACCATGAGCACGCATCGTCTATGGAGGTGCACTCCAGCAGAAAGCAGAAAGACATGATCGAGTCTTCAAAAGGGGTGAGCACAACATTGTATACAAATTGTCAAAAGGTCCTTGTGAAAGGCAAGATAAAGAATGTGGTGGTGGCGATGATGATGATGATGATGACTACGATGATAGAGAAAAGAAGGCGATGTTGATAATGATGGGGTGACGATGATAACTGGATCTCTTATATAGCACTGGCTATCATACACATAGTTCATAAAACCAAAACAGAACATTTGTTTATGTCCTGAGGAAGGCGAAAGCCGAAACGTTGACCCGTACCGTCCTTTGTGAAAGTTAAGTGGTTTCTGTCTCTTTTATGTCGCTTTTATATGCTTAACTTGTAACCACTCCGCAGTCATTACCGTTTCCTTTGCTAGTAAACAAAAATAAAAATAAAATAAAAAAAAACGTACAGCGCTAAAGCATTCAGCACATTACTTCAAAATTGTTCTGTCTCAAATAAAACGTAGGAACACATGAAATACTTAAACCATAAAAGTACGGTCCTTTTCAGTTTTTAACTCACTAATTTGCTGAAACTGGTGTCCACAGCATGGTGCGTGTGAGGCAGAAAATATCGCTGAAAATAACAACGATAACCACCTGCCTGTCGCCATACTGAATGTCGTTCTGTGAAGTTGTGGTCTCGATTTAACGCTTAACCAGGAAGAAGAAATTCGTATCCGTGTAGCGTGTGTTTGTACTTTTGAAAGACCTGGTGACTCAGTGTATACACGGCTTGTTTTCCGCGGCGTTCTCAACTGAAGCACATGTTTTCTTACTTATACATTACGCGTTGTTAACAATTCATAAAATTTCACCAGTAATGAACTAAACCAGTTAAGGCAAGCACGTAGCTGTTAGCAAGAACACACACACACACACACACACACACACACACACACACACTTTCGAAAGTACTTGTACCTGTGATGTATTGTGTCGACGTACGTGGGATGTTGGGTGGGACCTCTGTTATCTTCTACCCTGTAAACTCTGTATGTCAATGTTGTGCAGCATGTGATGTTGCCGTTGAGGCGGTGGGGGGGGGGGGGGGGGTCAATGTAGGGACTAAGCCACATAGCTCTGTAACACTGCGATATGTACACATGCACTGTATAAGAGCGATAACAAACTTTGCTGGCTTGAAATCGTTGTCTAACTTGTGCCTTACGGTTCGCTTTGTTAACCACGATTGCCTTAGTGTTGACTGTTGTTTTACCCCGTATGTACAGCATACCTGGTGAAGTACCTAATGTCAAAAAAAAAAAAAAACCCTGCCCTCACCATGAACCACCAAGACTGTCGTCTCCGCATTTTGCGACACGAGAATGAGGAAAGTCTAGTACACAATCTGGCATACCGTCGTTTTCATGCAGAGCGCAGTCTACTTCAAACAACCTTATCGTGTACACATAAGCTGTGGAGATAGCGATTGATCAGTTATCGAACACCCAGAACTTCCGTGTAAGTAGAAAACTGCCATGAATGATAGGTCTCATGCCTTTGGAATGTATCGCAAATACCTTTGTCCCACTGTTTTACGTGTAGGTGCTCACGCATTCAGCGTGATTTCATTGAACTGTTGTACAGGTATGATGTCTTTATCAACAAACTCTTTCAAGGTCAGGTTAAACAATTTACCATTCTGATACATCATGCTTTTCACTATACTGAGATCCTCAGGCCTACGACACAGCGATTTTTCAATAGCACAGCAACAACTTTATTCATTCATAGAATTCCTTCTGGTGCGACAACATGATTGTTAGTAGTACACTTTTTGAACCCGTGGCTGTCCTGTTAATAGAAACACGGGTTCAAAAAGTCACTGCTGTCGTGGCTGCCACGACAAAATTAATGTACTGCTGAGAAAACATTTCTTTGTGATTATGTAAACTCAGTTAATCCCTGGGAAGTCAGCTTGTGTTACACCGATAATGCGCTGGTCCAACAATCTGTTCACACACACACACACACACACACACACACACACACACACACGACACTCAACTGACGTCACTTTAAAGAGGAAGTCGTGGATAGTTGTATTTCAAAATATTTTATCTTTTGAGTGGCCACATCCTGCACAACAGTTCGAGAGACGCCTGACGCACTGAACGACACGACACTCGTATTTAGTTTGACAGCTTCAACGTTTAAATTAAGGCCCATACCTTCCGGCGCATCAAGTCTCACAAATTGTCCTGGCTGTTTTGGTGTTGTCCAGCTCCCTAACATAATTATGTCTTCAGCAGTGACTAACATCGTAGCAATTACGTGTACACTTACAGCCATTCACATGCGCAGTAGTCTCAATGCGATGCAAAAGTCAAGCGCCTGTGACAGTGTTGCTGTCAATGCTTGCTAATAAAGCTTTAAGTTCGCGGTCAGTGTACTGTCTTCAGAGCTCTACAAAGATTGACCATTTCAATTAAACGTGCATACTGAGAAGCAACAGTACCATTTGTTGTGTAAAGCCTGGTATTCATGAAACAGGTGTGTTTCACAATTCATTGCTTTATGACGCTAGACGCTATATAATGTCTTGTCGCCTGTAGTGCTAGTATTGTGATAGAGGACAGCCTGAATGTTGATGTTTGTGTTATGTCCGCGGTCAGTCTGTAACATGCTGTAGGGTCTGATGTCATCCGGGTTTTCATAGTTCTCCAGACGGGCGTAGTTGGATTCCGGGTCAGTGACTTCTGGTTCGTTTTCATCCAAACTGACGCCGGGACGAGCGTTCTCGGGTGAAAATTGTACTGTAGGAAAAAAACAAAACAAAACAAAGCAAAACATACTGACACCTCATCAGGCTTAAAGATCAGTTCATATGAATTGTTGGTTAAACCTATGTTCTACTGTGATGTAGGTTTTTATTTAGATGTAAATATCAGCTTATTGTCTGCCAATTGTCTCACTCACGATAACGTACATGACAAGGCAAATGCGCAAACTTATAGTGTAACAGGAAATCTATGATGACTCAGTTACCTTCTGTTCTGTGTCCGCTTGGATCAATTGGACTGGAAGCGTCCAGTGACATTCGCTTCCTGACAAAAAGAAATACAATAGAAACGTCTTTAAAAAGACTGAACCAACTACAAACTTTAGTTCATATACTAATTTCCAGCTTTTCTGAGCAAATTTAAATCATACTGGCTATAATGCGTGCTGATTGTTTTTAACCCTTTCATCCCTTGCTGGTTCCAGGCCTGAATGCTGTCCCTGTCCTGGGCACTTTTTTGCCTAGCCAGTCAGTCAGTTAAAAAAACCAAAATCGCTCAAACCCATGTGTAAACCTGATCGATACAAAGGAAAGGAAGTGCACAGAGAGTAGTGCCCCTTGCTTCATGAATATTCAGTAGTCTGGCCAATTAGGAGCGAGTAGAAATTTTCACTAGCTCGCAGGTAGATGTACCTGCATACGCGGCGGGTTCCTCGCGCAGGTACATGTACCTGCGTAGGGCTGAATGAGCAAAACCATCCAACCAGCCAACCAACCAACAGACAGAAGAATGAATAGTACAGTGTACCGAGTGATAGCTGCTAACAAGATGAATAGTCCAATCAGAAGTCCAGCTCCAAGAATACTGCCGACGATTGATCCAACAATTATTCCGACGTCTTGTGTGTCAGAACTGTCGCTGGCCCTCGCTGCAAACACACAAACATACGCTGGTATATATATATATATATATATATATATATATATATATATATATATATATATATATATATCGCCATCGATGAGGAAGTACATGTACTACTCTTTGGGGAGAACTCGCTCCATATGTCAACACGATCGACGATGAAACATTTTGACTCGGCATATCGGTGTTTCCGACTTCATGAACTCGTTGTTCAAGCACAAAACAACAGTATCCTGTACCTAGCAATCACTCCTTACTCAAATTTCGCGTACGGTTTTAACCAACACATAATTATCAAAAGCCGTACTCAAAAAGTTCAATCAAAGCTGGCGTCTCACCGACATGTATGCTGTTTACTGATTTGGCTGACCGTGGCAAACCGGACGCCACTGCTCAAGTTCGAGACGGCAGCAGACTTGACCTAACAAACACTGCGCTCTCAAATCTAAAGCAGTTTCAAGTTACTTTCAACGCTAGGAAACCCAAACCTGTGACATAAAACTGAACAGAATCGACTGAGTCGCTCAGTCGTCTGCTATCGGTGCAGAGAATGGCAGCGGATTCGGTGTCTAGATAGATCTCCGATTGAACAGAAGCTTCTTGAATCGTTTGAATCATGCAATCAGTTATAAAATATAGCTGTTGGTGGAAGGACACTTTAATCGGTGTACATGCGGTACAAATATTAGAATAAACACCCACAAAGCTTCATATTAATTTTCGTGAAGATTCGCGACAGGAAGACTCCCGTTCGAACCCTAATCGTGCAAAACGTGAACAGACTGCGCTGTGCTTGATCGGTTTCGCATTCGCCTCGCAAATTTACATTTCCTTGAAAGCGGTAGCATGTTTGTTTGTGTCTTTAGTCGAAGTTTACAACTTGTGTATTTGTTGAGATTTGAGTTCATGAGTGAACTGAAACCGTATTGCCAGCATAAAAGGCGCACTTTATTCTGTCGGCGTCGTACAAACTCGTTCGTCTGCTATATGCAGCCGCTGTCGACTGTCAGTTTTTTTTTTTTTTTTTTCTAGGATAAACATTCAAATATACCATTACTTGGCCCCCATAAGGATGATGAAGCATGTACACCCCATCAAGCTGTGTAATACCACTCGTATTTTGTCGCTAAAACTCAGGGTTGATTTGCGTCTTGGATCAAAATACTCGTCGGTATCCCACAGCTTGATGGGGAATAACAGCTAATTATTCCACGTAGTCTCTTGGCAAATTTGCGAAATTTCACCGAAAGTTCTCATGAAAGAACTTTTCCAAACCTTTTTTTCCAAACGTTATTCGGATTACGCAATTCTTACTTTTCTGAGTACAGCTATCCCCTTGAAACCCCTCCAGACATCTAACGATACAGCGACCAGTGCTCATGTCACATGACCCGTCACCAGCACACTGACCACACGGTAAGGAACAGTTGGCTGACCAGCGGCTAGCGTTACATCCTGAAATAACGTTAAAATCCCCACCAATGTAGCCACTGTAAATTAATGTACACACGTTTTTTTGTTGTTGTTGTTTTTGGTTTTTTTTTTTACATTGTATGTTCACTCATGGAGGACTAGACATAAAATCCATAACGCAGTTCTCTAGCACTGTAACACCGTTTTCAACACCAAAAACGTCATAATACCGCGAGTTCACAGGCGGGATGTAAGTACAAATATACACAACGTCCTTTGGGAAATCAAACAAATCCTTCTTCAAAAGGAAAGTTAATATGTTATTATATTTACATTCTTTATGCTGAACGTAAGGTAACAGTTTGTTTTTAATGAGGACAACACCACCACCGGACGCTCTCCCTTGGTATGAAAGTTTTACTGCGGGCGCACAATACGGGGTATGATCGGGGAATGCTGCTGATGTAAATGTCTCAACAAATGTCTCCACAATACAAACGAAGTCGAACCCCGACAAGTATCTAATAAAATCCATGTCACTCAGCTTCGACATCAAACCGTTTACGTTCCAAGTTACGAAAGACAGTTTGGACTGAGTGTTTGTATTCTTGTACTGATCTCTCTCTTGCGCCTGTGTATCTGCGCGACAGCCAATGTCACTGACATTCCGTTCGACCAAACTAGGTGAGCTTATCCGGTTTACTACTGTCAAAACTGGTACCATTATAAGACCTACCTGCATCCACAGCAGTATTGCACACACTACCCCGTCCACTGTCAGTTACTCCCGTAGCAAGAGCACACAGAGTATCCAAAGTATCCAATAGCTCTACATCATAACTGGTGGAGTCACTGCACCGACACACTTCACTACACACCGGACAAGCCACGTTAGTATCTAGGTCAGACGTTGCCTTACCGCGATGTCGTGCACTATTGTCACGTGCAGAGCAGGTATTTACTGCTTCGCTGCGCCAGGGGATGGGCTCGGGAAAAGGGCGCCTACGGTGTGCATGTGGAATGCCCAGTAAATGACCTGACACGTTAACTGACGGGGGAACTGGTGGTGGTGTTGCTGTTGTCGTTGTCATTGTTCTAGTCTTGACCCGGCCGTGTTCCTAGGGCGCCTGTCTAATGGTGTCAGTAACAGGGTCGTAGTCATAACGCTTCCCTTCAATTATCAGATGATCGAACACCATGAAAGCTGATTTCTTGTCCCTTTTCGCCACCTTCAGATGGGCAGACAGCTTCCTTCGGACGTCTCTCACACGCCTTGTATAGTCTTCCCCTATAAAGATGTCCGACCCCTTGAGACTCTGCTTTTTCCGTAACACCATGTCCTTGTCCTTGAAGAAGGTGAAGCGTGCGATGACAGGCGAGTCAGCCCCGCCCTTTAGCCGATGCACCCGATCAAACTGAATGTCGTCACTGATGCCCAGCTTTTCCCGGATGACGTCCTTCACCTTGTCCTCACTCTCCTGCCACGATTCGCTGTCGCCAGTACGAGGGATGCCGTAAAACAACAAGTTTCTGCGTGACCGCCCCTCAGCATCGTCCAGCTGTGACTCCAAGTTGCCCACCTTCTGCTCCAGGCCCTCCACCTTCTCGTTGAGCTGCCGGTTCTGCTGTGCCAGATGATCGTTCTGGTTCTGGAGATCCGTCACCTGCTCGGTCAACGTAGCCACCTGCTCGTTCAAACCCGTGACAGCGCCGCTCAAAGCGTTCAGGGTGTCGTTCATACCATCAAACTTAGCGTTGAGACCAGACAACATTTGGAAGACGTCAGACAGGGTTGGCTCCGTAGTAGTCTCAGTTCCGTCATTTACCACTGGTTCAGTCTGCTCTGTAATACTGGAGCGCGTAAACACACCGGTCACCAAAGTTTGTTTCTTCGCCGACGCAGGCATCTTGGGTGGCCCGGGGTTAGACTCGACATCGCCACACCGTAGTAGCTGGCCAACCAACAACACGATAGTGACGAACGCTGCACTGTGCCTGTCACTGAACTGTACCCTGAGTGTAGCGACACGTCTCACTGCCGTCATTTTTGCACGTTTCCACATGAAACCCAGGTAAGTCCACAAAAACTGACCACAGGACGACCGAAAAATAAGGTTCTGAACCGGCATGATGTCCTCTCAACAGTCATCCACACGTGAGGATACAAGAAGATCTCTGGGACGAGTAATTAGCAAAAATCTGATCTTGATCAGCGCTGCTCCTAAATTGAGCTGGCAGTTCGTGAGCTGAACACCAAGAGAGAGAGAGAGAGAGAAATGAAATGAAATGAAATGAAATGAAACTTTATTTCTCAACGGTAAAAGACATTGGTCCAGCGGTCCAGTTTTCATTCGTGCCGTTGCTAATGCCACACACACACATACACACACACACACACACACACACACACACAGACACACACACTCTCTCTCTCTCTCTCTATATATATATCTACTACTGACGTCCGCTCACACTGCAGACACGACATACAAAAGGATATAAGTATCAAATGCAAAACACATAAAAGGTAAAGGCACAGTATATGAGCAACACATACAGGAAACAGTATACAGACCCATACGCTTAAGTCAAACACGCTTAAGTCGAACTTCGGATACGTCGAAGCAAAAAGTTTTTCCCGGCCAAACTTGCTCTTTGTATGACTAAATTTCCCACGGATAAGTCGAACGAGTACTCAGAAACGGATAAGTCAAAACTCGGTTATGTCAAACGAAATCTGCAATTTTAACCTCGGATAAGTCGTACCAGTCGCTGGTACCGGAATTTCTTTTTGTCCTTCTGATGCATCAGCGCCAAAACACGGCTTGCACGGAGATTTTACATTTTCCGTGCAAGTACAGGTTGACGGTGTCCCGCGGGCCTCAGGGCTGGTTACTTGGGTGGTAGTGTAGCGCCGGAGGCGCGGCCGAAGTGGTTATTCCATCCTCTGACACTACATTTAAGTTTAGAGAATGTCTGAGTAAAGAGTGCGTGTGGAATTAGTGGTAGCGCACTGTACAGGCCGCTGAGCGACGCCTGAACACAAACACACACACATCCACACTCTCAGACTCGCTCCCGTGCACACGCAACAAAGAAAGAAAACATGCAGCACTCCCTTTCATACGCACTGCAGGTTGACATGCAAGTCATAACAAAGAGGAGTCTAAAGTTTCGGTTCTTATTATTAAACAAAATTTAAAAAAAAATAAACAAAGAGAGGTAGACTCTATTTCCGAACCTCAGTACTAGAATTTGGAAACACGGGGCCTAAAACGAACAATCAGGTTCGTGTGGTGATGGCTTAATTAAACAAACAAAGAGGGAAAAAAAATATAGTCACACAGAATACAACACGAGTACGAACGGACAGACAAACAGACAGACTGACAAACCAACAAACTATACACAACTACAAAATAAAAATAACTCCTACAAACACTACACCTTCTCACTTACACTGAAACACCTAAAATTACCAATAAAACCTTTATCAAGCCGTTCTTTCCAAAATACAATACTAACCCAAATTTTCGTAATCCAACCAAGAATCCACACTGGTAATCCACACGAATAACACTGGTTAATAATCCACTGGTACTCCCACTGAAGCGACTAACAATCAAACTGATAGGGCTGGTGGAGACCGGTGGAGACACCGGTGGCCCGAAGAGGCGAGCACTGGCGGCACAGAGGTATCCAAACAAAAACGGTCGGCTGTCTACTAATACTTATTTTAGTGAAGCTTTTATACATTTTGCCCTCCTCTGCCTGTGCACGTGTGGGGTTACTCGGGGTCAGCCCGCTGTCAATCAAAGAAGCAACCAAAAACAATGCTGACTAAATGATCCAAAATGTGCACGTAGGCAATTTTCCCCTCTTCCTCTCTATTATTACAGACACATAAACTTACAAATAAAATCATACATAAAAACACAAAAAAAATACAACTTCTTTACACCACCTCCTCCCCATTAAAAGTTCGTCCCGAACTTTCGGAAAACAAAATTCCTTAGTACACAAAATACACAAAACAATATCAAGTGAAAAAAAATATAAAAACACATTAGAAAACGTCTTTTCTTCGTCTAGCACCAAGTCCCTAAACACTGTTTATTTTATCATTTTTGTCACTCAGTCTCAAAACAGATGAGATCAAGGAATGATGAGCATGGTGGTGTGAGATCTTCAGCGACAGGTTGGTAACTTTCTCTCGGTTGTCGACCCTGCGTTGTTGACATGGTACTTGACGGTGCTTGTGCGGTCTCGGTCTTCTTCGTCTGGGTCGCTCGGTTGGTTGACTTGGTGCGATGGTGGCCATGCTTCTGACAACAGCAACAACATTCATTCCGGGGACTGTACGTCGGTTCCGGGCGAGGCCTGTAGCTGTGAGGACGGCTTGACCTCTCGGTCGGCTTCTGGTGTTGGTCGGGTTCGCGCCGGTTCTGGTTCAACCTCTTGGTTGTGGGTGGGCGGTCGCGGTGATCTCGGTGATTATGACGTGGCGGTTCATCCCGTCTTTCGGGCGTATTGACAACAGCGGCGGCGATGCCCAGCTGTAGAATGCTGCGGCTTCATGGTCTGCAAAAGCATGTGACGACATATTTACGAGCGCCTGTAGACTGAAGGTTACGGGGTACAGATGTCAAGGCATGGGCAAGCTGGACGAAGAACGAAAGTTAGCAGAAGCTGCTGGTGCAGTGCTCAACAAATATTTCGAAATCTGGCAGCGGTTCGCGACCCAATTCAAGTGTCGTTGTCAGTAGCTCAGGGGTATAACCGGTTACTCATCCCATCCGAATCGAGCGGGGAGGACGTCGGATTCTCGATGATCGGCGTGGGAGATCTACGGGGAGTGGTAATGCAGTATCAAGACCGGGAGACGTGGCTTCGTCTTCCGATGTTTCCGTGTCGGTGTCTCCGTCACCAAAGCATGTCTGATTTGCTTGGTCTCGTGTTTTGTCGGCGATCTTGTCCACTTTGGGTAGCCACGATGCAGGCAGTGATTCCGAGTGGAATCGTTTCAAGTGGTCGGCGTGCAAAACAAGGGGGTTGGAATGTCGGCTGCGCTGAACTCTGTATGTAACTTCGCTCAGCTTGGCTGTGACAAGATACGGTCCTATGTACTTGGGGTTCAACTTGCTCTTGCTCATGTTGGGTGGGTAGAATCGCAGGACCCAGTCTCCCACGGCAAAGTGTCTTTGAACGGCGCCTTTGTCGTAGTTTCTCTTTTGTCTCCGCGCACTCCGCTCCAAACAATCTCGCACTCTTTCAAAGTTCTCCTGAGCTGCCTGTCTGATCCATTCAACGTACTCCACGGTACAGGGAGTGGTTGATGTCGGGTCAGCATCGTACATCAGGTCGATCGGGAGAGTGATTTCTCTTCCAAACATCAGCAAGTTGGGACTGCAGCCTGTGCTTTCATGTGGTGTACACCTGTAAGCGCAGAAGAGGTACGGCAAATGCGTGTCCCAGTCTTCCTGCTGGTGACTGCAGAATTTCGCCAACATGTCAATCAAAGAGCGGTTCATGCGCTCTACTTGTCCGTCACTCTGCGGTCGGAAGGGACAGGTTCGGGTCTGTTTGATCTCCAGGAGTTCAGTCATGTATCGAAACAGATTGGACTGGAATTCGGCTCCTTGATCAGAGTGAAGAAAACGTTGGTGTACCGAACTGGAGAAATACTTCCGTGACCAGCACGTCGGCAACGGTTGAGGCACGATGGTCAGGTAGTGCATAACCGTTGGTCCACTTGGTGTAGTAGTCACAGACGACAAGCACACAGGTGTTTCCGTTGTCGGTAGCCACAGGAAAAGTAAGGATGTCGATCGCAATGCGTTCGAACGGTGCGCTAGCGATTTCTTGTTGTAAGGGAGATCGTGATGATCCGCTCCTCATCTTGCGAAACTGACAAGTTTCACAATACTTGCACCATCGTTCGATGTCTGTTCTCTGGCCAGGCCACCAGAATCGTCGGCGTAGACGGGCCAGCGTCTTCTTGATGCCAAGATGTCCACCCGTACGATGATGATGAAGAAAGGTGAACAGATCTCGACGCAGCTGGACGGGAGTCAGAACCTGATGTGTAGCAACAGGTTTGCAAGAGAGGTCCAACTGACGATACAATACTCCTTCGTGTAGTACTATCTCACTGTACAATGCCCAGTACAGTTTCAGTGCGGAGCTGTTTCCTTTCACGTGTTCCCAGTCAGGCCGCTCGCCGGACTCTTTCCATGACAGAAGTTGTTTCAAATCAGGATCTTTCTCTTGTTGTTGGCGCAGATCTTGTGTAGTCCACTTGTCAATCCACTGTGTCAGTTCTGGATCAGATTCTCGTGCGATTGTTTTCTGTTGCACTTGCAGCTACGGCAGCGGTTTCTTGTTTCTCTTTTCTGCTGCAATGCGGACATTCTGATGCGCAAGGTCGGCGTGACATTCCATCAGCGTTGGAATGTACACGTCCTCTCCGATGTTCGATCTCAAAGTTGTAGGCGGAGAGGGTCTGTAGCCATCGGGCTATCTGTCCGTCAGGGTTCTTGAAGTTGGTCAGCCAGCGAAGTGCTCCGTGGTCTGTGCGAATCTTGAATGACGAAACACCAAGCAGGTAATGACTGCAGTGTTTCACAGCTTCCACGACTGCTAGTAACTCTTTACGAGTCGCACAGTATCGTGTCTCACTTTTGCTGAGGGCTCTACTGAAGTATAGGACGACTTTCTCCACTCCATCTTGTTCTTGCGACAACACAGCGCCAATCCCGTGAGCACTGGCATCTGTGTCAAGAATGAAGGTTCCTTGCGGACGTGGACAGCTCAGAATGGGGGCCGTAGTCAGCGCTTCTTTCAGTTGTTTCATGGCCTCCTCGCATTCGTCTGTCCAGGTGAACGTCTTCGATGGCTTGAGAAGCTCGTGCAGCGGATGTGCGATGGCAGCGAAGTTCTTGATGTGTTTCCTGTAGTAACTGCACAAACCGAGAAACGCTCTCAGCTGTGTCTGATCTGTCGGAGTTGGCCACTCCTGTACAACTTTGATTTTGTCAGGACAGGTTTGAATTCCAGTGACAGAAATGACATGACCCAGATAGGTGGTCTCTCTTCTCAGAAGATGACACTTTTGAGGTGCGAGTTTCAGGCCTGCTCCTTGGAGACGATCAAAGACTTCTTGAAGTCTCTGCATGTGAGTTTCGAAGTCTGGTGCAAAGATGATGATGTCATCCAAGTACACTAAGCATGTTTTCCAGTGCAATCCGGACAAAACCATCTCCATCAGGTGAGAGAAGGTAGATGGAGCATTGCACAACCCGAAAGGCATGACGGTGAACTGGTAGAGACCTGCTGTAGTGGTAAATGCTGTTTTCTCTGCATCATCAGGATGTAATGCCACTTGCCAATAGCCTGATGCCAGATCCAATGTGGAAAACCATGAGGAGCCACCAAGCGCGTCTAAAGAGTCGTCAATTCGTGGTAAAGGCCACGAATTTTTCCGGGTGACTTGATTCAGTTTCCGGTAGTCAACGCAGAAGCGGAGCGATCCATCTTTCTTTGTAATGAGGACAACTGGAGACGACCAGGGGCTAGACGATTCGGTGATCACGCCACTGCTGAGCATTCTTTCCACCTCTTTTTCCGCTTCTTCGCGCTTTGCAAGAGGGAAGCGCCGTGGGTTTTGCTTGATGGATGCAGCACTGCCCGTCTCAATCCGGTGTTGTACCAGATTGGTCCGTCCTAGATCGCTCTTGTCTTTTGCAAACAGTTGTTCGTTGCGCACAAGAAATTCTTTCAAACTTCCTTGTTGTTTCTTGTTCAGCGCGGGATCCGCTGTTTTATACACCACTTCCAGGTGTGCAGGCAACGGTGTATCACTGTTCTCTGATTCGGGTTCTGTTGTCTCTTGTATCGGTGTTTCGGGCATGATTGCGGCGATGTTTTGCACTGGTTCACCTCGTCCAATGACGGTATGTTGAAACAAAGTCACAGCCACCCCAGAAAAGTTGGCTATTCTGACAGGTATCTTTTCTGCAGGCTCCACTACAGCTCTCGCCACAAGCAGATTGTACCGCTCAGCCAGTTTGCTGTCAGCTTCTATCAACAATGGTTGTTCGCGCCCGTCACAAGGGGGGGCACTGAGGTCACCTGTGATGATCACCTCGTGACCTGCTGGGATGGTAACTGTTTCGGCAGCTGTGATGCGACATGACAACAGTCGTTTGATGGCAGGCTTTTGATCTTTACCTTGTTGACAGATGGTCAACGTCCGGTTCCCTGTGTCGATCTTGCAGCTGTGTTTACTCAGGAAATCAAAACCCAGTATCAGCTGGTATTCCATTTCTGCTAAGAGAAAGGGATGAAATTTTGTAGTTGTAGAGTTGATCTCTACTTCAATCTCTGCCTGTCCTTTAGCTGAAATTTGTTCGCCGTTTGGAAGCTTGAGCATGATACTTGTTTCTTGCAATGGCGGCCGAATATCTTCAGGAATACTGAAGTACAGCTCCGGATGAATAATTGACGTAGCTGATCCAGTATCAACCAAACCTTGCACAGTCTTGCCGCCAACTTTCAATGACATGAAAGGTCCAAATTCTTGGGTAATGTCTTGAGAGTGAGTGGGTCTCCGTTGTGAATTTCCAGTCGAAACTTGACCCGCAGTGTCGACTACTGTCCGTTTCCCGACTTGTTGTCTCCACTGGGCTTATCTTGGTTGGGACTCGCTTTCTGCAGCCCGCGTTTCATGTCAGCGCTTTTCTGACAACAGTTCTTGGCCCAGTGTCCAAAATTCAAGCAGTATCGACACTGATTGATTCTTAGCGCTGTCTTGTTCTGTGACGTCGCACCGGCGTTTTGTTTCTTTGCCTTGTCATCGCTCGCTTCCACAGCTCTCAAGTTGTGGGTTTGATACGCTTTCCGAGTCTTTCTTGCTGAGACGAACGACTCGTACTCCATGGCCAGTGTGACAGCTTGTTCTATCGTCTCCGGTTTTCCTTGGTATACGTTCCATTCCATTTCTGCGTCGTTAAGTGAGTCGATGAAGACGTTCAGGGTGAGCTGCTCGCAAACTTCTTGTTTCGCGGCAGGGAAAGCTTTCCGTGTCATTTTCTTGATATCATGAGCGAGATCCGTGAGAGACTCTCCTCGTTTCCTTGTCCTCACTCGAAGGCCGGCTCGATGCATTTCCGTTTGATGTCGTGGTTCGAAGCGAGCCTCGAGAGCAGCGACAAGAGCATCATAGTTGTATCGGTGGCAGGGTTCGAGTGTGGCCAGCACTCCCACTGCCTGATTCTTGAGACTGGTAGCGAGTTCAATCGCTTTCTGTCGATCACTCCAGCCGTGTGCGTCAGCAAACATCTCAAACTGGACGTGATATTCTTTCCAACTGGTTTTTCCATCGTATGAGTCTAATTTCCTCTTGGGTCGGACGTCCGAAGATGTAGAGTCGCCGTAATGTCCGTACGATGTGAAACCCTCTGTTTCACGTATCTTCGCTCCCGACGTTGACGACGGGTCGGTAGGACCTGGTTCAGCCCCAAACGTGACGCTAGGACTCTGATCATCTTGTGACCAGTGCGTGCGGCCTCTCCCTGGCCACAATTCCTCCGCCGGCCGGCAATAACTTGTGGTGTACTCACCTTCTCCTGGCGTCAACCGGACATCATTCTTCCCTCCTGGGGCGTAGGCGTCTCTTCCTTTCTCTGCTGACTGTGTAGTTCTACGGATGGGAGTTTCCGTCTTTCCGGCACGCCACTTACTCTCCTTACTCTCTGTCGTTGTAATCGGATCAGCTTGTTTCACTGCAGTTGAGTGCAGATCTTCGCCAAGATGATGTGGCTGAAAAACTGGACTTGCGCCCAACCAACTCGTAGTCTCACCGTGTGACGGTTGGGTCCGTATGGCGTGAAGAGCGTCTTGGGTCAGCTCCTGTTGTATCGACATCTTCTCCATCAGTTGTTCCTGTTGACTTGTCATTCTCTCTCTTTCTGCCATGCAGTCTTTCACAAATTGGTGCTGTGAGCTGATCAATTCTGCCATCATCGTCTGCAGCGTCTCGACGACAACACCACTGTCTGCTGTTTCTTGTCTTTGAGGGTGCTGCTCTTCCTCTTCCCTCAGTTGATGTGAGTTAACGTCTCTGCCACCGGGGAGAGACTGCGAAGGATGATTCTCCGTACTGGACTCTGCTGCTATTGTTGGCAAATCAGCAAAAGGGTCGGGAGGTTCGGCTCGAGTCGCATCCAGGACTCTGAAGCGAACTTCTTGGTCGGAGAATGACAGCAAATCTTCGTCTTCCATGATGACTCTCAGCAAGCAATGGTCGTGTTGCTTGTTCGTGCAGCGGTGAGGACGCGCTGACTTCTCTTCTCAGCCAGCTATTCAGTGAGACAGCCGTTTTTTTGAAGCTGATTAAAACAATCGGCACTAAACGTGCCCTGCCAGCCAAGTGTTGACCTCCCCGGGCCACCAGCGTAGCAAAACACTCAGTGACAAACAACACAATACAAACTCAACACATACACCAACAAACTTACTCTACTACTAACTACCTCTATACAAAAACTAAACTGACAAACAAATATGCCATCACCACAACAAAAAACGCGAAAAATGCGCTTTCCCTATCCTGTCGGCGACGCCAATAAATGTAGCGCCGGAGGCGCGGCCGAAGTGGTTATTCCATCCTCTGACACTACATTTAAGTTTAGAGAATGTCTGAGTAAAGAGTGCGTGTGGAATTAGTGGTAGCGCACTGTACAGGCCGCTGAGCGACGCCTGAACACAAACACACACACATCCACACTCTCAGACTCGCTCCCGTGCACACGCAACAAAGAAAGAAAACATGCAGCACTCCCTTTCATACGCACTGCAGGCTGACATGCAAGTCATAACAAAGAGGAGTCTAAAGTTTCGGTTCTTATTATTAAACAAAATTTAAAAAAAAATAAACAAAGAGAGGTAGACTCTATTTCCGAACCTCAGTACTAGAATTTGGAAACACGGGGCCTAAAACGAACAATCAGGTTCGTGTGGTGATGGCTTAATTAAACAAACAAAGAGGAAAAAAAATATAGTCACACAGAATACAACACGAGTACGAACGGACAGACAAACAGACAGACTGACAAACCAACAAACTATACACAACTACAAATCTGACTAAATAAAAATAACTCCTACAAACACTACACCTTCTCACTTACACTGAAACGCCTTAAATTACCAATAAAACCTTTATCAAGCCGTTCTTTCCAAAATACAATACTAACCCAAATTTTCGTAATCCAACCAAGAATCCACACTGGTAATCCACACGAATAACACTGGTTAATAATCCACTGGTACTCCCACTGAAGCGACTAACAATCAAACTGATAGGGCTGGTGGAGACCGGTGGAGACACCGGTGGCCCGAAGAGGCGAGCACTGGCGGCACAGAGGTATCCAAACAAAAACGGTCGGCTGTCTACTAATACTTATTTTAGTGAAGCTTTTATACATTTTGCCCTCCTCTGCCTGTGCACGTGTGGGGTTACTTGGGGTCAGCCCGCTGTCAATCAAAGAAGCAACCAAAAACAATGCTGACTAAATGATCCAAAATGTGCACGTAGGCAATTTTTCCCTCTTTCTCTCTATTATTACAGACACATAAACTTACAAATAAAATCATACACAAAAACATTCACAAAAACATTCAAAAAAAAATACAACTTCTTTACACAGATAACAAACCCCGTAACCCGTAATTTCAAATGAAATTCGCATTACTGTTCCAGTTTTCTTTTTTTTACGGATTATCGAGTCAGCAATGACAGCCCCCCCCCCCCCCCCCCATAATATTAAAAAACAACAAACAAACAAAAACGTATCGGATTTCAGAAATGAAGAAGAACAGGAGTCTAAAATTTCTGGAGATTTGTTGTATACTTACTGTCGTCATTCATTTATGACTATTCACTGAGTTCACTTTGTCCAACAGCAAACACTCATTTCTGATATACAGTAATAACTACTTACCATCAGGGTAAATGATAATTCTGTGTATGTTGCGGGGTTGTCCCAGGTCCACCTGCCAGTAAGGGGGTTCGTCAAATCTTGTGGTGTATAGACAGTTCGCGCCCGGTTTATTCTTTGGTATCCACGTTGTCGTGGTGTTACCGTTGATGGCCCCACGACAGCCTAGTGAAGTGTCATCATAATCCGAGTATGTCGAACTCATAGTGCATGTCAGTGTGGTCAGATCTGCAGCGTGAAAGAACACAACAGACAAACATGAGTTGGAAAACACACACACACACACACACACACACACACACACACACACAGAGAGAGAGAGGGGTGTTTTTTACGTGTTGTTCATTCTGCCTTTTCAGGTTTAAAGATACATCCTCGTGCGCTTTTAAGCTCACTGATCGACCCAAGCTTATTATGGTGACAAGAACATATTAGTCTCATTTAGGTCGGTGGACTAGTGGTTAACAGACTTTGTGAACAATGCGAGAGGTCAGGTTCAAGTCACAGTGGGAGCGAAGAATTTTTCCTTCTCGTACGTGGCACCGTTCATTCAGGCCGATCTTCGTGGATTCTCTCCGGGTACTCCGGCTTCCTCCCCCTGCTTTGGAAATGTTCAGCCCACAAAATTGGAAAATAAATGCAATTCTAAATTCCAAAATTTAAATAGCTGAGCTGACTGTTCGCTTCGCTTCACGTGATTGAAATGCGTTCATTTCCATTGTGTGAAAGAATGCGTGTGATTCACGTGAGTGTGCGTATTGGGTTAAGCTCGCGGCGCTTTGAGCCAAATGAAGAAATTGGGTAAATCGCCAACACAGTACACAATTATTATTAATATAACAATAACAACAATATTATTATTGTTATCAGTAAAAATTATTATTTAGGTGTGAGCAAAATATGTGCCCTTTCCGGGTCGTCGTTGCTAAGACATGAACCAGCATGCGAGTGTACCGGCTGCTAAACGTTACAGTGTAATGCGTGAGCCATAAATGGGCATTGGTATCACGTGACATCTAACTCTAACTGACAACACCCACGAGTGTCGGATACCGGATAACAGATCCTGGATATGGCGAGAATTTTATCATCTGTGTCATCGAAGCTATCAGGCCGTGTTTCCTGTGTTTCAAGTGGCTGATTGTTCACATGTCTAGTTGGGTAAATGGTGGATGGGTGTTAAAGGATTTAACTTGTCTTCCACCACCTCCAGTGGTCTACCCCTCGACTGTCCCGGCTCCACTCCGCATGTCTAGTCGGCGCTATCCCCCCTCCCCCCCCCCCCCCCCCCCGTTTTTTTTTTTCTTTTTTTTAGCCCTCTACCCTGTCTATTCCTCCATTGTTGGACAAAGAATGTGTGTGTGTGTGTGTGTGTGTGTGTGTGTGTGTGTGTGTGTGTGTGTGTGTGTGTGTGCGCGTGACACGTACGCCATGAACACGCATCGTCTATGGAGGTGCACTCGAGCAGAAAGCAGAAAGACATAATCGTGTCTTCAAAAGGGGTGAGCACAACATCGTATACAAACTGTCTGTCAAAAGGTCCTTGTGTAAGGCAAGCTGTTTCACTGTTGTTTAAAAAACCTCCACCGTCATGTAGCGTCCTGCAGAGTTAACTGGCATTGCAAATGTGGGAAACACACGGCTAGCAAACTCTCAAAAGTGAGTAGAAGAGAAAAAATACTAACAAGAAAAACTGATAGGTAAAACCCAGTATAATTGAAACTGATTATGCGAGCCATAAATCCACTGAAATAAAGAATGTGGTGGTGGTGGTTGTGATAATGATGATGATGATGACTGCGATGATAGAGAAAAGGAGGTGATGTTGATAATGATGACAGTGACGATGATCACTGGATCGCTTATATAGCACTGTCTATCGTACAAATAGTTCATAAAACCAAAACCAGAACAACTCAAATTTTCTGTGTTGCTGGTAACCAAAAGCAATAAAAACAACGGGGTGGGGGTGGGGGGGGGGGGAGAGAGAGAGAGCTGTTTTTGTTGTTAAACAGTTTTAGAGTTTGACATTATGTATGATTACTTGTTTTAAATTGTCCTGAAGTTTTGTTTGACCTCAACGTTTAACCCTATTTTATTGGTTTTTAGAGTCTTTCTTAAACAACGTTTAACCCGATTTTCTGTTTTTAGAGTCTTTCTTAAACAGACAATAAAGTATTTTGAATTGAATTGAATTGAATGCTGAGGCCTATCTAGGACACAGCGATTATTCAATACCACAGTAACAACTTTATTCATCCATAGAATTCTTCTAGTGCGACAATGAAACAAGGTTATTAGTAGTACACTTATTGAACCCGTGTTCCTAGTAATGGGACAGGATTACTGCCACGACAAAATTAATGTAGTCCTGAGAAAATGTTTATTTGTGATTTTTTTTTTTACTCAGGAGGAAATCCCCGGGAAGTCAGCTTGTGTTACACCGGTAACGCGCTGGTCCAACAACCGGTTTGACTTGCGGCTGAGAGAGAGAGAGAGAGAGAGAGAGAGAGAGAGAGAGAGAGAGATGAAATGAAATGAAATGAAACTTTGAAATGAAATGAAATGAAACTTTATTTGTCAACGGTAAAAGACATTGGTCCAGTGGTCCAGTTTTCATTCTTGCCGTTGCTAATGCTACACACACACACACACACACACACACACACACACACACACACACACACACACACACACACACACACACACACACACTCTCTCTCTCTCTCTCTCTCTCTCTCTCTCTCTCTCTCTCTCTCTCTCTCTCTATCTATCTACTACTGACGTCCGCTCACACTGCAGACACGACATACAAAAGGATATAGGTATCAAATGCAAAACACATGAGAGGTAAAAGGCACAGTATATAAGCAACACATACACGTAACAGTATATAGGTATCAATACACACATACTATTCATGTACCAACATAAGTGGTCGGATGCATGGTGGTGTTTACGGAAGTGGCTGCGAACCCGCATGCATTAGATGTTTGAAGAGGCTGCTCTTAAAGGAAGAGAGTGTTCTGGCGTTTCTAATATGGATGGGAAGTGCATTCCAAAGTGCACTTCCAGAAAAAGTTAAACTGGTTTTGTAGAGATCTATTCTAGGGCGAGGAACCCTCAGGTATAGCCCCAGTCTGGAATGATGGGACATTAGTTCTGAAGTTAGACATCTAAGGTATGGTGGACTTAATTCCTTGCACATTTTGTATACAAGGACACCCTTATTAAACTGAAAATGTTGTTTTAAGGGGAGTATTTCTAGCGCATTGAGTTTTTGATCTGTTGACAGTGCTGGGTTTATTAAGATCAGCTTTGCAGCTCTTCTGTGCAAAGAGTTCAGCCTCTTCAAATGAACGTCACCTGAACCATCCCATACTGTCGAGGAATAATCGACATGAGACTTAATGTGGGCGTCGTAGAACATTCTACGAGTCTCAGTGGTAGTGATGGACTTCAACCGGGACAATAAGTAGAGATTTTTGGAGACAATTTTACAGACATAACATTGCTGATGTGCGGCTGCCACTGAAGTTGATTGTCAACAGTTAGCCCGAGTAAGCGATGCTGCGCTACCTGTTTAATCTGTTTGCCGTTGATGGACAAATTTAGGGGCAGGGGGGCCAACTGGTGTTTTTGGCGTGTGGTAAGTACCATGCACTCGGTTTTAGATGGGTTCAGTACCATGGCATTCGTAGCACACCAGCTTGAAACTTCATGTAAACTTTGATTTAGACGTTGACTGACGACCTCAATGTTTTTATCAGGGGTGTGGATAATTGTGTCATCGGCAAACATGTCACATGTATATTTCATTGCCTGAATGATTTCCTGAGTGATCCAAGGGGATAAAGTGTTATTTTTTACTCGTTTTTGCTGCATCGGGGCATGCCTATCAAGTACATTGCTAAACAAACTATACCACTTTGAGACAGCTGATTGAGGATCAGTGTCATTGTAAACATGAGCGAAGGGAGTGTTGTGTAGTTCAGCAAGAAATGCTGCTTCATTAAACTGTTTGAAAGATCTGTAAGTGACTGTTGTGTGTCCACCTTTGTTGTTGATTGGAAGTGCCGATGACCACGAGCAAATGACAGGATAGTGATCACTAACACTTAGATTACCAACCTGCACACCCGAGACAGTATCAGGTCGGTTAGAATAAATGTGGTCGATGAGGGTTGATGTGGATGCGGTGACTCTTGTAGGAGATTTGACTAACTGGTGAAGACCTAGCAAACTAATCGTACAGTCCCATGCTGCATGAGGTTTAAACATATCAATATTAAAATCGCCCATTACAATTACGTCATTGTCAGGTAATCCTACATTTTCAACATTATGCAAAAAATCATCATACCAATCGAAGTTGGCAGCGGGGTTACGGTACATGAAACTAACAAACAATGGCCGAGTTTTGTGGCTTTTTACTTCTAACCATAAACATCCCACATCTGGAGTATCTAAGTCCTGACGCCTGTGAACTAAATGTTGGATGGAGTGATGTATATAGACAGCAAGACCTGTCTGACCAGAGGAGCATGGATCACGGCGAACCAGGGAAAAGTTTGGGACACTGATGGCTTCATCGCTTATGTTGGGGTTTAGACGCGTCTCACTAAAGCCAAACAGATGGAATGGTTCAGGGTGGTTCAGATACAGACAAACATCAGACATCTTATTAAACAAATGATAAACATTCAAGTGGCCTAGGCGTAGGTCGTTACGCAGTTTGAATTGAGGCATTGTAGGTATATTGAATGTAAAGTAAAACTGAAAATAATATCAATAAAGGAAGTAAAAGGAGACGACAATCAATAAAATGATTATGTAAGCCAGATGATGACAAAAATCAGTGTATGCACAAGAAAATTGATACCCACGGATATGTAGAAGAGAAGGATAAATCCAGGGGTGAGTGTGCACAAAACTCACACTACAGTCCGGTTCGGCTAGGTAGGTAGTATCCGTGGGGTGGGAGTAATCCGGTAAGTGTACACACAGGTAGTTCACACTATCCACGTCGGATCACTATAGGAAGTCCAAGGGCACTGTAACGGCCACGCTTCGGCGATAGTTAACAAAACAAACTACTAACTGCAGATAAGTACTGCACAGGTGGGGATCGCACAGTTAATGCACCGTGTCTATTGACTGCACAGTAACACCGTTCGCACGCTGGACGAGGTATGAGGAGGATAATGTAGATGATAATGTGAATCACTGTAAGTGAAGTTGGACACAATAAATCCAGACCCCAGCCAGTCAGATAGATGACGTGATATGGTCACAGAGCTATCAACACGTATGAAACAGCACTACAGAGAATCACAAGCACCGCTGTAGTGCTATAGACACATACACTCCACAACAGGGTGGTACGATGTAGCACCAGAATACGGAATAGCGTGATGTAACACCACAGATTACGAGCACCGCTGCTGTAGGCGGAGCCGAAAGTGTTAGCACTCGTATATATCCACACAGCAATATTGAGAAGACACACCGAATTCAGTCTACACAAGCTAAGTTATCTCAATACTGTTGCTTAGCACACCAGAAGCGAGAGAGAGAGAGAGAGAGAGAGAGAGAGAGAGAGAGAGAGAGAGAGAGAGAGAGAGAGAGAGAGCATAAACATTTACACAAAGATAAAAATGATATCATGGAGACATAACACCGGGGTCTTGAAAATCCAAATGTGTCATTTTATTGTAAGGTTTTTTTTTTTTTTTTTTTGAATAGGCGATGGGCCCCGTGCTTCTTTCGCCAGATCAACAATATGTGCGGAAAACTTTCTTTGAAAAGTTATCTTCTAATTCATCGTAAGTAACCCATCCCACATTGTACTAAAACGTGTACATGAGTGTATATTTCGTGTTGTGTGAGTCGCTGTATGCACCAGTAAACAGTACTGTATCATTACATTTAGGCAAACGCCGAGGCGGATTTCAGCTGTTTCGGGCATGAGGGCTTGCGCTGTTGTACATTCTACTCTATTCTAGTGTGTGTGTGTGTGTGTGTGTGTGTGTGTGTGTGTGTGTGTGTGTGTGTGTGTGTGTGTGTGTGTGTGTGTGTGTGTGTGTGTGTGTTTTAAGAAATAGTTGCAGTTTTCCAAGTTTAGTATTTGTAGTTTAGCAAGGACAAGATCTAACAAGATGGCCACCAGCCCAGTATGTTTGTTTCCATTCAGTGACCTGCTGTCGTCGTGGTCGTTGTGTCATGTATGCTGCCAGCGCGCACACCGTCGTACGCAAGCTCTCTGACATTTAAGCATGTTGACATAAAGAAAGTACTGGAAACCCTTTCCGTACTTCTTTGAAGCCCCAAACACACGAGGTCGTGTTAGCTCGCTTAGCTGGTTGACGTCACTAACTTTCTGACGTATGCGAGGTTCTACATAGGTGAATGAATTCTTGTAACAAAGTCATTCCCCTTTGACAGAGTTACTTCCCGCAGGCCTGATTGACAGGTGACAGACAATTGCTTACTGGTATCGGAGAAGAGAAACACTGACCCACTCTCTCTCTCTTTCTCTCTCTCTCTTTCGAGTGCAGCGAAAATCAGTTCAAAAAGGTAAACTCCGTTCACCGGCGCGCTGTCAAACTCTTACACTCGGGTAATTCTAGTACCGACCAAAAGTTTAAAATCCTCAAACTTCTACCTCTAAAACGGCATCTGGAGTTTAACAAATGCTTACTGATGCACAAAATTGTTTACTACAAAGCCCCAACATATCTTCATCAACTATTTAATTTCGAACATGATAAACAGCACAACACAAGGAACAGTCTGCTCCCAGTGCCTCGTCCAAGGGTTGATATATATATATAAAAGTAGCCTGTCTTTCTCAGGGGCATCCATATGGAACTCTTTACCAATGAGTATCCAAAACGTTTCCAAATTCATAAACTTCAAACAAATATTCTACGCGATAAGCTTATCTGACCATATACATAGAAATGTGTTACATACATGTTTTGAAATATTAGAGACGACTGTAAAGTTCTTATTTGGCACACAGCCAGTATCATCAGCACATGCCACGTATGTTTTGATTTGTTTATCGTGTGTATTTTTCTCTCCTGTATTTCCCTTAGATAGTTTATACTTTTTTCCTTTTTTATTGTTTGTTTGTTTGTTTTGATTTTTTTTTCTCAATACCCTTTAATGTAGAATAGCAGGACAGCATGTAAGATAGGCAGCAATGCCTAAATGCTCTATCCTGAATAAAAAACGTATCATCATCATCATCTCTCTCTCTGTTAGACGCGCGCTTGTCTGTGTGTGTATGCGCGCGCACACACACACACACACACACACACACACACACACACACACACGGACGGCACTCACTGAAGCGGAGAAGTACGTTCGCTGCACCATACACGTCAGCATCGATGACGCACGTTTTCTTACGTCATTGTCAGAGTTACACTTGCAAAATCGTCTCTGCGGGAGATCAGCAGTGACGTGCATTTGCAGGGCTCCCTAAAAGCTACAGACCTAAAGGGTCCACTGACCCCCAGTTCAAAATTTTAGGGGGTCTTTGTACCTCCACTTTCAATTTTAAAGGGTCAGAATCATTTCTCAAGTTTTTAGTGCATAGAATTATAAATTCAGTAAATACTGCTGAACAGGGGTGTGTGTGTGTGTGTGTGTGTGTGTGTGTGTGTGTGTGTGTGTGTGTGTGTGTGTGTGTGTGCAAAACTGAATTTTATCAACTTCAAATCATATAATTAAGTAAAGTGGGTACAATTCAGTTTTGAAAGTTGGAAACTCTGACTTTTTGCTGCTCTGTGCCGACTCTGATGCGACGTCTAAATCGTAGCTATGCGACGCCGAAGTGCACCCGCTGCCGGGCGAGGGCTCGAGCCCCTCCACAACTTTTCCACTGACGGAAAAAAGTCCATAGTCTTTTGAACTTTCACTTTTTAAGTGGCATGAATCCGTCACAGAGAAAGCGAATCCGATCGGTGACAAGAGCACTGACTCTAAAATCTTTCGTCCATAGTTTCGAGCGCAGAAGCGGAAAAAGATGGGGCACATTCACTACGCGCGAGTGGCTGTAGTCGCCGCCGATCTGCAGCGGTAGACAGTTAACGCCTGCGAGCGTTAAACAGAACCAAAAACAGAACCGAACTGAACGCGGCCAAGGCAAGGGAGAACACGCACTCGATCACAACAAGCCTATGGGCGTACGCACGGTAGTGCAGAGGTAGTGCGTCAAGCTAAGCACAGATCGCGTTCATAATGCTTCAACGTACCCCCTCGAATTTTTTTAGGACGTAAATTTTTACTTCAGTGCGTAAATTACGCACAGACGCACAGTTTAGGGAGCCCTGGCATTTGTAACACAGAGGCTTACCTATGAACGTGGAAAATTTAGCCCGTCCTATGATGTTGTTTCCATTACTATGGAAACAACATGAAAAAGAAACAAAAAGCAAAACCAAATAATAAAAAAACAACAAAAACTAACAACAACAACAACAAAAACCAAAGAAACTAGCCCCGAACAACAAGAAACATACAAACAAACCGAAAAGCCAACCCCCAAATCCCATCCCCCGAAAAAAAATTCGTGCTCCCGGTCATAATTCGAACTTACACCCCGAGTATGACCGATGATGTGTTGCGAAGTCTCCTCAACTTACTGGCTTCTCCTGAAAAGCCGCGGACTTCCACCGGCTGTACTGACGCCGCTCCCATGTTGTTTTGGGCAGTCACCTTGACCATATAAGGCGTGTAGATGTTGTTCACATGCACTTCCCTCCGTCCAACTTGCCAGTCGTACTCCACATGACTCTGCTCTCTGTTCGACCCTTCCTCTCTCCACGTGATGACGTAGTGAAATCCTGGACCATTGTGCTCCAGTCTGCCCATGGACTGGAGGTAAGACATTACGTAGACATTACAATGTTGCAGATACAAATACAGATACTTTTCGTGCCATTTAAATATACATGTACACATAGACACATATATACGTCACAGGAATGTGGCACTCCATACACGCATACAAATACGACATAACGGAAATGGTTTCCTCAACACAATTTCAAAATAAATGACATTGCAAATTTCCACACTTAAGCAGAGCTTACCCTTCTCACCACGTGACTGTAATACGTCAAAATAATGCCCAATGTGTGAGAGAGTGCGTGATTCGCGTGAGCCAACGGGTTGGGTTCGGTATCAACCGCTTAGTAGTAGTAGTAGTAGTAGTAGTGGTGGTGGTGGTAATAGTATTATTTTATTACACAAGCGGTGGTTCATAAATAGATCAGAGCGAGCGCGAGATATGTACGAAGCAGAATTTCGCAACAGAAGCCAAAATGGCATCTTACGTGTTACGCAAATGTTTTCCTTGGAAGGCACAGCAGAACTAAATAATCATATAATTATACAGAACAGAGTTTTGCAACACGAGTGACAAATTAACCTGATGGGGTCAGTTTTAGGAACTTTGTGTTTTCGGATTCATAAGCAACTAACACAACTTTTCTGACAGTTTCAAGACTGAATGTAGTTTATAAATATGTAAAAAGTGACCACATAATACAACCACGCGGTATCGGCGTGATTCGCAGGTCCGATTTTACTGATCATTTTATAAAAATGCAAGATTCCAACAAACATATCTCAGGCCTTCACCACGCTACAGAAATAATTTACCAAAACAAAGCTTGTTTCCAGAGAAGCAAATAGTTCCATATGCCCCAAATCATCCTTTGTCCCCCTTTTATGGGATTTAACCCATCGGGCATTCTTCTTTAAAAATCATAGAAAATAAAAAAAAGGAAACAAAGTGAAAGCCCCCCCCCCCCCCCCCTTCCAAAACTTAAAAAAAAATCCAGAAAACAACAACAACAACTACAACAATAGGAGCTTTACCCAATTTCATGAATCGACTCAAAGCGCCGCGAACTGAACCCAACACGCACCCTCACGTAAATCACAGGTATTGTCTCACACACTGGACATAAACGCAGTACAATCACGCGGTGCGAAGGGTCACCTCAGCCATTAAAATTTCGGAATTTAGAATTGCATTTATTTTTTAATTTTTGTGGGCTGAACATTTCTAAAGCAACAACAAACAACAACAACAACAACAAAAACCACCAAAAGAACAAAAAAAAAAAAAAAAAAAAACAACGAGTAATGAAACAAAGAAACAAACAAAACCAAACAGGACAAATCAAATCAAATCAAATCAAATCAAATCAAATCAAATCAAATCAAATCAAATCAAACAAATACAAAAAATCCCTCAAACAACAACGAAAAAAAAAATTCCAAAAACAAACAAACAGCAACAACCACCACACCACCACCACTAACATCACCAACAACAAAAAACAAAAGCAGAACAAGAGACAACATCCAAAACCAAACACCAAAAACCAAACCAAACAAAACAAAACAAAACAAAACAACCCTCAAAAACAAAAAAAAGTGAAGTAAACAAAAGAAAAAAGAATGAAAACATAACAAAACAAAAGAAAACAAATAAAGGAAACCAAAGTGAATAAAACAAGACATAACAGGACCAAAAAAAAAAAAAAAAAAAATTAAAGAACACACGTGGCGGATGCGTCTAGTGTAGATGCCTGCACTCACTGTCCCGGTTCGTGGGAGTCGCTGTACTCTACGATAAACCCCTGTAGTGGCCAGACACTGGACGCCGCTTCCTGGTACTTCCACTCAATGTCCGCCCTCATACCACCACACGATATAATAGTGACGTCATACGGCGGGCCTGGGGGTGCTGTAAACACACACACACACACACACACACACACACACACACACACACACACACACACACACACACACACACACACACACACACACACACACACACACACACACATGGTTTCAGTTCCGTGTATTCCAAGGAGATTCCCATTCATGCATGTATGTTGAGTGTTAAATATTAGCTAACAGATCACGATCATCCCAAGTCAATGATCACCAGGGTGTGGAACTTTAGCGTATGAATCCATTGACCTCATTAGAAGACAACAAGACTAACCATGACTGAATCGGAGCCTAATTTCAACTTGGGCAACCTTTCGACAATGAAACTGAGACGAACGTTTGAAAACACCACACGATAAAAAGACAAAAACAAACATACCGCGCATCGGTGACAAATGTTTCCTTCATCGGGCTACATTACCGCAATAATCACCTCCACGACAAGAAACACAGACAGTTCATTGCCTTAATATCACTCTGTATTTATGAAATTGACGCACAGGTCATAATCGTAAAATTTCAAAAGAAAGCAGATGGTATCCACACATATACCACAAGAAATATAATGACATACCGGGCGTCTGGCAGTGAATGAAGGGAACAGTGGTGATGAAGAAAAGACTCAACATCAGAAGATGGCCGGACAAAGGTGTCCCGGTGTGAGCTGCCATGTTGATGGCTATCCCGCCCCTTCTCTCTCTCTCTCTCTCTCTCTCTCTCTCTCAAAAGCTAGAAATGCTCTCTCTTCCGAAACATCTGATCTTAAACAAAGGTATATTCATGTTCAAAATCCGCAAAGGCGTTCTGCCACAGTACATCAGCAGCCTCTTTACCTCGTCTGATCCACGCTATCCCTCATCAACGCACCGCTTTATACCACCACGTCCGAGGATATTTTTAAATCAAGTCTTTCCTTCTCCGGTGCCTCTCTCTGGTACAATCTTCCTCTAAGCATTACTAGCAATGGATCGCAATCATCATTCAGGAAAAGTCTCTTCAACCACCTGGCATCGGAAACTGCATAAATGATTCACAATCCACCCATCTTGCCCATTCACCAAAGTTCACTTCTTACCAACAAAACCTGTCACGCAGTTTACATAAATAATGATAAACCTGCGCTAACTCCATGAGTATGTACATCATAACTGATATCATGATTTTGTGTATAATCATGTTTGCCGCGCGAGCTTGCGCATATTGTGTGTGTGTGTGTGTGTGTGTGTGTGTGTGTGTGTGTGTGTGTGTGTGTGTGTGTGTGTGTGTGTGTGTGTGTGTGTGTGTGTGTGTGTTTGTTTGTTTGTTTAGGTGTGTTTGCGTGCGATTTCCAGTTCTTATGTACTTTTTTTATCCTTCCCTTCATATTCTTCTTTTGAATCTTCTTCTTTTTTACGGTAGTGTAGCAACGGCAAGTTTGAAAATGGTCTTTGTATGCTTATAACTTCTTCCGTTGTAAAATAAAGGATAGTTATCGTTATCGTTATATCTCTTTATATCTCTCGCTCTCTGACCGTAGGCCACTACACAGGAAGGAAGTGTTTCAGTTGTATAACAAGATCTCAGGCACAATGTTTGGTTGTTCTAACGTACATAACTCGCTCAGTTCACCGAATAGGTTCCACTTCTCTCTGATGTATCCATTAAGAATTACGTCCGAAAAGCTGTATTTCAGGAAATGTTTCAGTCGTTTAGTGTGATTTTATTGTAGTTATTGATGGTGTTTTATGCAATTCATTAAATCTGGTGTCACGAGAGAGAGAGAGAGAGAGAGAGAGAGAGAGAGATTTTATGTCATTACTTTTTGTATGATGTCACGTGTTTATTTGTTTACTTGTCGGTAAAGTAAAAGGCAAATTTTCATTTTATGGACAATAAAGTTATGTGTATGTGTTCTGGCTGCCCTGGACAAACTATGGAACCATTTAATGGGTTTTCGGTTCGTGCTAAGCATGTGGAAATTTAACTAACAGAAAAGTAAAACACCACACACACACACACACACACACACACACACACACACACACACAACCTGCGCATGAATAAACGCAGATTACAACAGTAATATTCATCACTGTCTTCCTTTATTCAGATTCAAAAAAGGTAAAGCACAAATCATGCGAACATCGTAGCTTATTTACACCAGAACTGTGCTTGAAAAACGAAAACGAGGGCACGAATGATGATTCAATGGTCGTTGAAGCTTTCCATTCTGTACGTGAGTAGTTTAAGTGCTCTGTACTTTTCTTTCTTTTCAGTGAAGTCAGGAACTGTATAGAAAATGTGCATGCAGGCTTTCTAATACATCAGATGGGTTATAACCTGTAACATAAAAGATGCTAGGTGCAAGGTTTCCGTTTGCCGTATAATTATAGTGTTTGCCGACTTGATATGCCTGAAGCCCATACACAAACTGTTAATAGAGGATTGATTTCTTGGTAAGTATACGATGTAAACTGTTCTTTCTGTCCTGTGTATTTTCCAGGCGAAATAAAGCAATGTACCTGATAATGTAATTGGGAAAAAAATTACTCAGAAACATGTATTTACATACATTTAAAAGCTTCTGCATACTAACAGATACAATGGAACCCCCCCCCCCCCCCCCCCCGCATACTAACAGATACATGTCGACTACAATGGACCCCCCCCCCCCCCCATCCCGCTCTTCCCCTCCCCCTCCCCTCCGATCCTACCATACCATCGCAGCAAACAAACTTAAAACACGCAAAGCGGAACAACAAGAGGGATGAGTAATCTAATTTCGAAATGCTGCTGGTGCTGCTGTTGTTTTTATGTTGTTTCCATAGTAATGGAAACAACATCATAGGACGGGCTAAATTTTCCACGTTCATGGGCAAGCATCTGTGGTACAAACGCACGTCACTGCCGATCTCCCGCAGAGACGATTTTGCAAGTGTAACTCTGACAATGACGTAACAAAACGTGCGTCATCGATGCTGACATGTACGGTCCACCGAACGCGCTTCTCCTCCTCAGTGAGTGCCGTCTGTGCGTATGTGTGTGCGTGCGGCTGTGTGTGTGTGAATTGTGTCCAGGCCCGTTTCTTCGAAAATACTCAACCGAATGGCTTCAAATTTGGGGTATCCAAATATATCAAAATGTTACATTAGACGATTCAAGCGTGTGATGATTGCTTAAGTGATTTGGGAGTTATCGCCCTTTTGAGACAAGTTGGTTGTCTTTCGTGTACAGGCGTAATATTTATTTAAATCACTCAATTTTTTGGCAGTAGATAGCTTGAATACGGACTCTGAACAGAGTCACTACTAGAAAATGGTCGCTCTTATAGTTTTCATGTAAACCGAGCCTGAGTTGACATTGCATGTGAACCCAGTTCAGATGCCTATTTCTCCGAAAACACTGAACCGATCGATTTCAAATTTGGGGTTTCTAAATGCATCAAGATTGTTGAATAGAAGGCCCGATCCAGGTACGATTGCACACATGATTTGCGAGTTATCTCCCTTTTCAAGGCGTTTAAAGGCGTAATATTTACCTAAACCACTCCATTTTTTGGACATAGATAGCATGAATAGGGACTCTCAACTAAGTGAATTTTGGAGGTTGTCGCTTTTATACTTTTGGCGTAAGCCGTACCTGATGAAAGTGCTGGTGAACACACTTTAGATCTCAAAATCGCTCCTACTATACATAGATAATGAGCCTGGGGTGCCATAAAAAATATACAAAAAAATTAGAAAAATTCACTGCAGCCGTTATCGTCAGTTGACTCGAAAATTTGTACTCACAGCACATTTCCTCTACAAGCCACACGCCTCACAAACATCGAAGAACAGACGCACGCGCACTGACGTAAAGTAAGTGCGTCATGTTTGATTGACGTGATGCTGTTTTTTCTTGGGGGTGTCTCGCCACTTTCTTTCCGAATTCCTCTGTTTGGAGACGTGGTGTATTTTACTTCTACTATGTCGCCATCTTCGTGCAATCGCAGAGAAGACACGGGATATAACAGAATACAACTCCAATACTTTATGAACAGAATATGCACGGAGAACAAATTCATGAAAGAAGAAGAACCCAGAACGCTGTGCAGGGCTGCTTACGTACTGAACAGGTCAGATCCATCGCAGAAAAGGCACGCGCGCACTGACGCAAAAGGCAGTATCAGCGTCATTTTTTCCGACGTCATGTTTGATTGACGTGATACTGGCATTTCTTGGGGATGTGTCGCCACTTTTTGGACGTTCTCTATGTGTAGACGGGAAAAGCGGGAGTTTCATTGATGTAGTGTGCTTTGTTTTTCCCACTGACTCTCACTCAATAGCATAGTAGAGTGAGAGAACACCACATAGGTCTCAATGGAGCACAAACGCGGCTCGCGCGAGTCTGTGTGTGTGTGTGCGTGTGCGCGCGTGCGTGTGAGTGTGTGCGCGCGCGCATGTGTATGTCTGACATAACACATAGTTAGAAAACGTTCGCCGCGCAGACTTGTCTGTTAAACATATTGGGTTGGTATTAATTCGATCTTTACACTGCGCACGCAGCAGCAACACTTCAATTTTCATGGGCCTGCTTTCATTGCAAGAACTATTCAATTCAAATTCAATTCAATTCAATTCAATTCAAACGACTTTATTGTGTCCATCAAGAACAAATTTGTCTTTTGTTCAGGGCATGTAAAATTTATTAAAACAAAGGGTTAATATTTAAAGGCAGCCTCACGATGTATAATATAAGACAAGCAAACCAAAAGTGATAAGAAAGGACACAATACATAAATTTGATTCACCACTAACTACCAACCAACCAAACTGAGCCCACAATACTGGTGGCTAAAATAGAAACCACGGTAACTAAATACACTCAAATTCCAATACTATCTACATACCACTTACACCACCACCCTCCCCTCCCCCTCCTTCATCACATGTCACACGCACGCACGCACGCACGCACGCACTGTATCAAAGTTATTATGCCAAATGTATTATGCGTCATCCCAGTGAGGAAAAACGTCATAGATTTCAAAGAATACAACTTGACGTCTCTCTTCCAAAAACAAGATTGGTGTGATAGCCCGGTCAGTTGTTTCCATTCAGAGAGAGAGAGAGAGAGAGAGAGTGTGTGTGTGTGTGTGTGTGTGTGTGTGTGTGTGTGTGTGTGTGTGTGTGTGTGTGTGTGGATACATGGCATTACAAAAGAACGACGTGACGATAGCAGGTGATAAAATGGAAACAACATATTGGGCTGGTGGCCATCTTGTTTTTTGTCCTGTGTTGTACATCATCTCGTGTTGTCCATGGCGGATGTTGCCAAAATCTCGACGATGGTACTTAGCCGTCTTCCTCAAGGACATGCGGAGTCCTCACTGAACTGGATGCAACACACACACACACACACACACACACACACACACACACACACACACACACACACACACACACACACAAATCCTTAGTTACTATAGTCCATGCAAAACTCAGTAGAACAAACCAAACACCACTGTTTTACAACAAAGAAACATTATGATCTGTTGTTTTTTTTTATTTTTTTTACACGACGTGTTCGGGGGAAGCACTTACCACTAAACAGACGAGGACGTAGCGGCAACGGGGTCAGTGCTCCGAGTATTATCGCTGGTCGTTGTCATCAGGAAAACATCTTTGTCTTTGTTTCTCTTCGTCGGCTGATGCAGCACTGCAACACATGAAGCAGGCAACAATAGACGACTCCACTCGCCTAAGCCCTGCCCCTTTACCCAAAGTAAGTCCATGACGCCATTGTATGGGAAAAGGGGTGATTTCAAGAATGGTGAGGTTTGAATGATTTATTGATTTTGTTTAAAAGTAAAAAAAAAAAAATTGTCATGCCTTCGCTAGTGGTCTCTTATGTTTGTTTTAGTGGCGCTTATGTTTTTTTTTTTTTTTTTTTTGGTGCTTTAAGTTTCTGTTTTTGTTTTGTTCTGGTTTATGATTTTTTGTTTTAGTTTAAGAATGTGTGTATATTGGCTCTCCGCCTTATGGTGAACATTTACTATGGATGGAGTAATTAATATTCAACGCCCCTAGGGGGTCCTGAATAAAATTCTTCTGAATCTGAATCTGTCTCCCCCGCTGGCCTACTTGTAACGCAAGTTCGGAAGCAGCGTTGCCAGATGGCGCGGGTGTTCTTGTTGAAGACACAGTAGAATAGGAAGATGAAGAGACCCTGAACACACACACACACACACACACACACACACACACACACACACACACACACACACGTGGGGAATTAAGGTGGGAGCTCTTTCAGCCACAGTTGGCCAAAACGCTTAAATATTGTTCAAGCTGATATTACGCTAAACAATCTTGTTAGGAAACTTACACCCCCTTCCGCATTCCCCAAACTCCTGCTACCACACTCTCTACTTACCTGCAGGGAATTGAAGACGGCAAACAGATAGTTGAAAACAACCTGACTCGTATCTTCAATGGACAGCAGTCCGAACACCCACGTCAACCCCAGCAAGACGACAACCCCGATAGCGCGGCGGAGCTTCTGGGCAGCCTGACTGGTCTCTTGCTTGTTGTCCGTCAGCCCCAGGATGACGCGCAGGACGAGCACGAAGGACACGAGGTTCAGCAGCAGGATCAGACAGACCGGGCCAACAAAGGCGGCGTAGAAAGCCGTTCCCGTCAGCCAGCAACTACAATTACAAACGGCTGAAGCGGCATTTCCGTTTTCTCACTTTAGTTCTTTTTGGAACTTTTTATCCCTCAAGAAATTCGGGTTGCTGCCCACAGGGTAAGCGTGTTGCTGCATTGCAGGCCAGCCACCTATCTACTCTGAATTTTGCTGGGAGGAGGGGGTGGGGGATTCGGGAGGGTGGGGGATACTTGGAGAGAAACCCCGATGAATCATCCCGGAAAGCATGAAAATTTGGTATGAAATAATTATATCACAGCTCGGCATGGGATCGAACCCACTTCACTGTGATAGGGGGAAGTTGGAGAAGGTTGCGGAGAGGGCGGAAGATTGGGGTTTTAGATTGGGGGTGGGGGTAGGGGTGGGGGCAGGGCTGTGGAGGGGGTGGAGAGGGGATGGCTGGGTAGAGAGTAAAAAAAACGTTTTGTTTAGATAGAATTTTCACACGATAAGTGCAAATACATCATGGAAAGTAACAAACAAAACAAAAACAACTCACATTCCACTGTCGAGGGGCGAGTAGCTGTCTGCTGTACTGACTCCCGCAGTGATGACCACTATGAACACAGGTACTCCTGTTATATCACGGGAATTTCCCGAAAAAAAATTATAAAGTAGTACGAAAAAGAAGTAGAGGTACTGAGGGAGAAAAAAGCTGTTTGAACAATTCGTAATTTTAGCTGCTGGCTGACGGGGGTGGTACAAAGGGTTAGCTCAGCAATTTAAGTTTCGAAATTTAGAATTACATTTATTTTGAATTTTGTGGGCTGAAC
This sequence comes from Batillaria attramentaria, assembly GCA_018292915.2. Lineage (NCBI taxonomy): Eukaryota > Metazoa > Mollusca > Gastropoda > Batillariidae > Batillaria > Batillaria attramentaria. The sequence continues at coordinate 1,601,007 of JACVVK020000091.1, forward strand.
ATTTCCAGAGGGAGATAAGCCGGAGTACCCGGAGAGAACCCCGACGAAGGCCCGAATGAACGGCGTCACGTACAAGAGGGAAAAATTCTGTGCCCCGAGTGGGACCTCTCGAATTGGGGGTGAGCCGGGGTGGCCGAATGGTAGAGCGTTGGACTTGTAAGGCTCAGGTCGTGAGTTCGTATCCCAGCTGGGGCCAAATATTTGTGCTGGCTTTTTCATCGTTGCCCCGTCTTTGATATCACTCGTATGTGGTGGAAAAGGACGTTAAACCCTCAAACACCCACCGACCGACCCTCTCGAATTTGAGGTGAAGCCCTACTCACTAGACCAATCACCGCCCCAGTAAAAATACACGTAACTGTAAACTGCTCAACGTATGTAAACATTACAACAGCACAAGAAAGGCTTCTCCTACTGAGCTATGGTCCCTGCTAAACCACCGATGCCTTGGTTTTACTAAATACTGCTTAGGTTCAGTGTCTTGGGAACACAGGAAGCGAAACTGACCCCAGGCGAAACAGGAGAACTTGAGGATAATGTGAGTGGAGCTGGTTCTGAAGACGTGGACGAAGGACAGATACAGGTAAAACGCCTCCATCAACATCCAACACATGGACGACAGCAAACAGAAGTGTAGCAACATGGACACAGCCTGCACACAGCGGTTGACACTCATTTTCAAGTATCGAATTTTCAGTCTGTCAAATGCAATGCAAACCAGTACCTGCTAAAAATCCTGTAATTACGCGCAACTCCCTTTATCTGTAACTGTTTCTGCCTGCAAATATATATGGAGAGAGAGAGAGAGAGAGAGAGAGAGAGAGAGAGAGAGAGAGATGATGATGATGATGATGAAACTTTATTTTTCAACGGTAAAAGTTTTGACAGAGAAGGTTCGTCAGTTTACCAACTTGCCGTTGCTAATGCTAAAAAAGTAAAAAGTAGAAAAGCAAAAAGTGAAACAGCATGCAAATAGTAGTAAGTAGGAAAACAAAAAGATTACTCGGCAAACGAATAGTAGTAAGTAGAAAAAGTTAAAGAGAGAGAGAGAGAGAGACAATGACAATGACACTTTCTTTTCCAAGGATAGAAGATTAGGTGCGCAGACCTGTCTTACATCTTGTCCTTGCTACTCTACACACACACACACACACACACACACACACACACACACGGTTGCTAAACTACTATCAGCTGCTACAGTAATAAGGTGAACTCATAGTCAGTAATATATAAACAAGGCAAAGCACGTTTCAAAATTCAAAAACAAACACCACACACTAATACATGTACATGTAGTACAAACACATAATTACACAACTCGTAATGAAGAGAAGAAAATAAAGGAAGAAGAAAAAAAGAAGAAAATAAAGGAAGGGAAAAAAAAAACTAGACAGGCAAAAGCCTCCATGGCTCCCTTGTGACACAGGTCAAGGTCATTCACAAGAGTATGTTTGTAAAGCTCTTCTCACTATCCATTATCATGCCAAGTAAAGTGTCTCTGGCGCTCTGAGTTCATGGCAATATTACAATTTTCCCCCGAAACAGTTTGTATGACCATGACCTTTGGTCAAGGTCATTCAAATGAGATCTCATCCATGTCTATCATTATGCCAAGTTTGATGCCTATAGTATTTGCAGTTCCTCCGAAAACAGTAATGTTAAAATTCACAACAGACAGCTTTAATGACCTTGACCTTCAGTCAAGGTCATTCAGAAAGGTAGGTCTCATTGCTGTCTATCATCATGCCTTGTTTGGTGCCTCTACTGTTTGTTGTTTTGGAGAAAATGCCAAGGTTAAAGTTTCTCAAAAAACGCTTGCATGACCTTGACCTTGACTAAAAATCACTGAACACAGGTATGTCTGTAAAGGTACTGCTAATGTCAGTCATCGCACATATAGTTTGATGCTTGTGATTCTTCTGGATTCTGAGAAAATGAAAATGAAAATTTTCCCAACAGACTGTTTTAATGACCTTGACCTTGAGTCAAGGTCATTTAAGGTGGTATGTGTGCATAGGTCTTATCACTGTCTATCAGTAAGCCAGGTTTGGCACCTCTGCTGTTTGTTGTTTCTGAGAAAATGCCAATGTTAAGGTTTCACAAAAATAGCTTGTACGACCTTCACCTTGACACAAGGCCACTGACTACATGTATATCTGTAAAGTTCTTATCAACGTCTATCATCATGCAAAGTTTAAAACCTCTGGTGTTTGTAGATTACGAGAAAATGCCAATGTAAAATTTTCAAACGGAGAGCTTTAGTGACCTTGACCTTGAGTCAAGATCATTCAAAATGATGTTTTGAAAGGTCTTGTGGTTGTCTATCAGCATGCCAAGTTTGGTGCCTCTGCTGTTTGTAGATTCTGAGAAAATGACAATGTTAAAGTTTTCTGGACACACACACACACACACACACACACACACACACACACACACAGACAGACGACGGAGGGTTAATACATAGACTCCCATTGTTACACAAGGGAGCCAAAAACCCTTGGCAGGTGTTATTGAGTTTATGATAGGGACAAATGGGTAAATAACCGGGCCTTGAAGGTGTTGATGGTTGGAGCTGAAATAATGTGTGCCGGTAGTGAATTCCACACGCAGGCTCCATAATATGAAAAACTAGACTTAAAAAGATCTATGCGGGGTCTTGCCGTCACCAGATTGTTCCTCGCGGTCTTGTACGGTGTAGTGAAGGTGTTAAAGAGACGCGAAAGGTACGGTGGAGATTTAGAAGAACGGACTTTCCACATCATCACACCCTTATTGAATAACAAGTGTTTACGGAGGGGCAACAACTGGAGGGACTTAAGTCGGTCGTCAGTGCTCTGAGAGCTCTTACGAAGGATTAACTTGGTCGCTCGCCGATGGAGAGAGTTGACTCTTTTCAGATTAGCGTCGCTACAGCCGTCCCAGGTGCAGGAGGCATAATCTATGATTGGTTGAATGTGGGCGTGATAAAAAAGTTTTCTTGTTTCGGCATCGGGAAAATACGTTAATTTCGACAATAAAAAAGGTTTTTAGACAGGGTCTTGCACATGTGGTCAACGTGAGCATTCCAGCTAAGTTGGTCATCAATGATAACACCTAACAGACGGTGTTCATGAACGGGGGCTTCAACTGGTGTTTTTGTCTGGTGGTAACAAGGAGACACTCTGTCTTTGAGGGATTAGGGATCATGTAGTTTTGTCTGCACCACTCAGATACATCATCTAGACTCGCCTGATACATCCGACGAGGAAACATCAAGTGTGGTGTCGTCGGCAAAAAGGCTGCATGTGACGTTGGGGTTTGAAATATGTAGAGGAAGATCGTTAATAAAAATGGAAAATAGAAGAGGTCCCAGAATAGACCTTTGGGGTACGCCATGATTGATTTTCCCCATCGATGAGCATTTGCCATTAATAGAGACATATTGATGTCTGTTGTCTAAATATGACTCGAAAAATTCCAGAGTTTTGTCACTAACGCGGTACAAAGAAAGTTTCATTAATAAGAGGCCGTGATTCACTAAGTCAAAAGCCTTGGTAAAATCCAGAAACACAGCGCCTGTCATCTCTGCATTGTTAATTGCAGTAAGCCACTTGTCAGTTAAATGAACTAGAGCCGTGTGGCAAGAGTGCCGGGCACGGAAACCTGACTGTAGGGGGTGAAGGAGATTGTGTTGTTCAAGAAAAAGGCTTAAGTGTTTGTGGATGTGGCGCTCAATCGGTTTAGACAGAGAGGATAACAGGGAGATGGGTCGAAACTTGTTGGGGTCCGTGAGGTCTTTAGTTTTGGGAAGAGGGACTACCTTGGCAACTTTCCATATGGCCGGAAAACTTCCGTGGTGAATACAAAGATTATAGATATACGTTAGCGAGTCGACTATATACGGCAGCGCTAGCTTTATGAAAAAACTATTAACTCCATCGTGACCGGAGGACCTTTTGTTTTTCATCTGACTGATGGATTTGCCAACATCAAATACAGTCAGAAAGGGAACATGAAACAGTGTATCAGGATCTAACTTCCGATCACAAAACATTTGTAATTTTTCAGACACACGCGGCAAGGAGGTGTCCGTGACAACATTGTTTAACAATTTGTCAGCTGTGGAAAGGAAATGGTTGTTGAATGCGTCAGCGGCAATGGAACTACATGAGCTAGTGTGTTTAGGCTTTGTAAGTGAATGTAACGCGCGCCAGACAGATATAACGTCTTTTTTGAGAGAGAGAGAGAGAGAGAGAGAGAGAGAGATTAACGTACCTTGCAGGCAGCCGGATGTTTCAATGTGTAGTCTTGCATCCCCACCACAAAGACAAGGTCGGACAGAGCCAGCGCTACACACAGGCTGACAAGAATCTTGGACGGTGTGTTCATCCGCTGGATCCTGATCAGAAAAAAAAAACTCCGTAGGACATCGTTAAGAGACACATCCTTGTGTCTTAAATTAACCAGGCCCAGTGCACTTCTCCTACATTTTAGAAGAAGAGTTTCTGGCCGTTTGAAATGTTCGTTCACGCAAGCACAGACGTAAGTATGGCACTCAAACCTCAAATTTTCATTTAGATTATGATGAGTCGTAGAGGAGCAGTCGCAACAAAATGTGCCTATTCTGAAGCCTAAACAAATTTGAAAACCCACCTCTTCACAGCCTTCAACCAATAACTGTTGCCACATCTTCATCTTGCTGGTCATGTGTGTGTGTGTGTGTGTGTGTGTGTAAGCCAGGGGCAGCCCGTGTATGATGCTGCACATCATGTGTTTTTAGTTAAATGTATGTGTGGAGGCATGTCGTGTGTGTTTCTGGGTGAGTGAGTGTGTGTTCTCTGTAAGGCGCCCTGAGCTCCCGCGAGAGGGAGGGCGTCTTTTTAAGTACCCATTTTATTATTATTATTATTATCTTACAACATGCCGATTTCAGTAGTTTCTGGCCATTTGAAACGACCTTTGCCTTTCTAAAGGAGCTGTGGTGGGTTAATGTGTCATTACAATAGTTACATCCGTCGTACGAATACTGTGTGTGTTAATCTTTCAGTATATATCACCAACTCTTGCGTTCCCATTCACCCTGGGCTCACCTTCGATAGACCCCAGAAGTGGTACTTGACTCATTTATGACGTAACCCTTGGTTGATGCCAGTGGACTATAGACAGTGAACACCCGCCATGACGCACATACAGCTTTCACAGTTTACGAGTACAGATTATTTCGACTGTGCTGACAAATGCAAACTTCACCTACTGATATTAACAAAGCAACAACAAACAATCACACCAATAAAAGAACAGAACCTCACATAATGTTATATAAAAAAGAGAATATACAAGAGCCCACAGCACACACCAAACTGAAAGAAAAACAAACGACTTCGGACCCCGCATACAACACAACGTTTTCTAAGAATTGTAATCTAAGTAGATAATGTTGACATCTTTTTTTGTAAAGATATGCAAAGTAGACAATGCGTGTGTTTGTTTAATGCAAATGTACAGTGTAGTAAGTACTCACTTGCAGCAGCAGTAGGTGAGGATGGTGAGGACAAGGGCCAACAGAGACACGCCACAACCCGTGTAGGAAATGACGGACAGAATTTGACTGTGTTCAGGTGGCAACGCGTCCCCTCGCTTATACACATCCTTAAAAATGCAACATCATCATCATCATCATCATCATCATCACTTCCCTGTGTAAAAAAATGACCATTTCTTTTTCTTTCAATCAAAGCCCAACTACCAGAGAGTACTGGAGTACAGTAGGTGATAGAGTGAGTTTCATACCATGAGTAGAGCGAAGTTAGTGAGGTGGTCGCATTCACAGGTTGTCCGGGAGCTGGTACTTTTCTCCTGCACCAGACGACAACCAGCAGTCGACCATGATCCCCGTCCTCGCTCCAGACTTTGGTTCCAAAACACACACTCAGGACGTCTGTTGGAAGAATGCTGGAAACGAGCAATCCCACGGGACGTATAAATATGTGTGTGTATAATATGCTGCAGGAACATAATCACAGGAGAACCGATTGGATCTTTTTTATTTCACTTGATATAATTTACTTACCACTGTCTCGTTTTACTGTTCTTTGTATTGCCCACGTATCAAAAGACAAATACAAAAGACAAAGGAAGACAGTAAAGTACACCCTTACTCTAGTGCACTTACCTTGTTTACATGCACAAGGCGTATTACGATTGGATCCTGAAGGTTGATGACCTCATCATGGCCAACAACAGAGGCGGACATGACGTAACTATTAACCTTGCGCACGTGATCAACATCTTTCGTTGCATCAGACCCGTTTGTATCCGGTGGGGGTGCAATTGCCTGTGACAACACGGAAAGAATCATGATTACACCTTTAGCAGGAAAATAGCGGGTTTGCTATTACTATTACTGAACACGTTCAGTACCGCTTAAAGATCTGCATTCTCAACAAAAAGCTGCAAACTGTGATTTTTAAAGCTGCGACTCATGCGACGGTGCATAATGTAGGCAACTCTGTCACAGTTGCAGAGTGTTCAGCGCTTCGGAGACCCTTATATAACCAGCGTGTGAGAGTGCGGTGACGTTCTTGTGCTCATGGTCAATGAGCGAGATACATCGCTACAGCGTCTAGCGGGTGTTGTGTGCTGCAGAAGACTAGCCACTATGATTTGTCTCGCTTGGTGTCAAAACGCAGACTGAGCTGTGAGATCAGGCGCCCCTTGGCATTAAAGGTTTCAGGGACGCTGAAAACTCTGTAACTGTGACAGAGGTGACTGTGCATTTTGCACAGCCGGACACTGTGATTTTTTGCTGAGATTGCAGACCTTTAATACGTTGGCAGAAAATCCATAATAAACCAAACTGTGACAGATAATGATAGCATTGTACTGATCGACCTCAAATAGTCTTCCATCAACATGAACCGTCGTTGCGATTCGAGAAACGTTGCCCAATGACGTAAGCAGGTTTGCAGGCAGAACGAGGCTGCTGATGTCGTCACTAGTTTCTGGCACAGAGGTGCGTGAGTAGGTCTGAACCTAAAATACAGAGAACACAAATGTATATAGTTATGGAAGAACTAATCATTGAACACTATGCCTGTGAATCAGGTTTCACGCCATTTTAACTATGAAGAGCCAGAGCGCACCATATTAACAGTCTGGTGAAAAAGAACACGCCACTGCACACCAGTAGCTGCCACTTCAAGCCAATATTACGCGAAGGCCTGAGACCGCTGCAAATTGCATAAAAGTGTTTTACTAGTGATCTGAAGGTTTCAAGTAAATTTGCGATTTTTGCATGGACTTTTTAACAGTGAAAGAAAGACATTATAAACTAATTTCGTATTTAAATATTGTGAATGGACATGTGAATTCTGTCGGGATTGATCGCAAAAATTATTCCCCTACAGCGAACTTCATCGGGAAAATAATGTGCTAAGGAGGAAGATATAGATAAGCTCAACACTCAACCTCTCCATCCTGGAAGTGGTTATCTTCCCCTGCAAAAGCTGTGAGCGTCAGACCTGAGAAGTTGCGACTGTCCACAGCACGTGCAGAGATGACCAGGTTCGGTGACGTGGCTGTCAGCTGACCGTCAGACAGCGCCCCCTCACGTGACACGCGCTCGATCACGTTCAGTAATCTACGGATGCAACAATGTTCAGTCTTGTGTACTTCTTCATAACCTAGCTATCACCAGGTGCAAAGCTGTTAGAGGCTAATAGGACAACAGCAGCAGAGCTAAAGATGCAAGCAGGGAAAGCCAGAACCAGCAATTCCCAGGATGATGACGTCCATCCAATCCCCTGTCCCAACCGCAGTGGTAACTTTCAGTACACGGGCTTTCCTTGTCAGCAATCTACACACACACAGACTGACCCCTCCCAAAACTAAACGACCTTGGTCGTTCCAACCACACTCACCTTTGTCCAACGTTGTCCTGTCTCAGCTGGGACGTGGGGACGTCCATTACCTGACTCAGATCTTGCACCACGTTCTCAACAACTGTCTGGTTCGTCATGAATGTCGTCTGGTTCAGGAAGTTCTCCACCCCGGCTATTGCATCACTCACGGTCCATGACTCTACTTCTACAGAACAACAACAACAAAAACACCATCAACAAAACATTAAACAAGATGGCCACTGACCAGCCCAATATGTTGTTTCCATTTAATCACCTGCTGTAGTCACAGTCGTAGTCGTTGTGTCATGTATGCAGCCCGCGCGCACACGCCGGAACGCAAGCTCTCTGACATCAAGCATGCTGACATAAAGAAAGTACTGAAAACCCTTATCGTGCCTCTATGCACTTGCAAAAACCCAAACACATGAGGTCGTGTGAGCTCGCCTAGCTGGTTGACGTCACAACTTGTTGGCGTATGCGAGGTTCTACATGGGTGAATGAATTCTTGTAATAAAGTCGTTCCCCCTTGACAGAGTTACTTCCCGCAGACCTGACTGACAGACGATTGCTTACTGGTATCGGAGAAGAGACCCTCTCTCTCTCTCTCTCGCCTTAGACGCGCGCTTGCCCCCCCCCCCCCCCCCCCTACACACACACACACACACACACACACACACACACACACACACACACACACACATTATGCAAAGACCTTGGAATCAGAAAGACGCGTCACTCCTGCCCTCGTAAGAGAGACATATAGCGGGACAACGCGAAGAGTTGTCTGCCCGCATTAGCGCGCATCCTAGATCTGGCCCCTATAGTGACAGCATGGCGGAAAGTGGAAAGCGATCACAAAAGCATGCAATTGTGTTCTGCGCCGAATTGTTCAAATAACAGACAAATATAAACGGGGAAATACTTCTTTTGGTATTCCTGTTGAAAAACAAACATTTTTTTTTTCGCTTTCTTGTCAAAAAAAAAAAGACCTCAAGTGGTACGTGTGCATGCAGTGTAAACTAACAGTAAACACACGCGGCTGACGCAGATACAGCGTAATTTTTTCCCTGACAACTTTACAAATCACGGTGACTTAAATCAAAGACCTTGGAATCAGAAAGACGCGTCACTCCTGCCCTCGTAAGAGAGACATATAGCGGGACAACGCGAAGAGTTGTCTGCCCGCATTAGCGCGCATCCTAGATCTGGCCCCCATAGTATTAGCATGGCGGAAAGTGGAAAGCGATCACAAAAGCCGGGCTTGCAATTGTGTTCTGCGCCGAATTGTTCAAATAACAGACAAATATAAACGGGGAAATACTTCTTTTGGTATTCCTATTGAAAAACAACCATTTTTTCCCCCGCTTTCTTGTTAAAAAAGACCTCAAGGGGTACGTGTGCATGCAGTGTAAACAAACAGTAAACACACGCGGCTGATGCAGATACAGCGTAATTTTTTTTTTTTTTCCGGACTTTACAAATCACGGTGACTTAAACTGTGCTAGCGTCTACCTGCATCTAAATTCACAACACACACACACACACACACACACACACACACACACACACACACACACACACACAGAGTTGTCACTCATACGGCGGCAGGTACGTTCATCGGCACTTTTTCCAGTTCACATACTGTTGGGGGGAAATCTGTAGGTATGTACAGAACTCTTTTTTTCAAAATAAAGAGGTTTGCATGCAGTGTAAACAAACAGCAGTAAACACACGTGTCAGGCGCAGACATCAGGTTTTGGTGTTGTTTTTGTCGTTTTTTTTTTTTTTGTTTTTTTTTGGGCGGTGGTGTTTTTTTTTTTTTAACTTTACAAATAACGTTGACTTGAACTGTGCTAGCGGCACGTTGCACTGATACACACACACACACACACACACACACACACACACACACACACACACACACACACACACACACACACACACACACACGGAGAGAGAGAGAGAGAGAGAGAACAAAATCATCCGGCTGAACTTCATTCTGTAAAACCATATCACAACATAGATTCTGCTGGTTCGTCGGTCGCAGATATGATTAATGCTGAGTTAGCAGGAAGTATTCAGCGGATGCGTCCACCTTTAGATCTCTCGCACATTCGATCTTTCTGTGTTCCGTACTAGTTTTACTTGAACACATCGAACGAAATGCACTACGTAGCCTACGTACAGCAGTGAAGGCCAAACTAGATCTTTCGTTCGTCCTCCGGAACTTTGAAAGTACTTATGTTTTCCATAGGCCTAAAACACATGCGAAATACATGGGGGAGACCACCTGTCAGTCGCTGACATCTTCGTTTTTGTTTATTTTGTTAAAATGTTTTACGGCGGCTAGTGTAGGGTTGGGTCAAACAAACAGAGACTTTTTACAAGCATGCGGGTTCTATACTAAATTTATGCCAGTCACACGTCGTGGATGCGGCGATTTTGGTTTTCACGTGTGATGCTGTGTGTTATGTTTGGGAGAAACCATAATCTTGGCTCCAACTTCGATACTGATCTTGGCTCCAATTTCGATATCGTAGGCATACCTACCTCTATTTTTCAAGGAGGAAATCTAAAGAAAGGTTTTCCCGTTCCTGGTGTTCGCTTCTGACAGCAATTCGGCGCTGCACACCATTGCACGCCCGAATTTTTGCGTGGTTTCTGGCTTTCTGCCATACTGCCATTACTGCGTAGATCTGCGGGATGCGCGCTAATGCGCGCAGACAACTCTTACGCGTTGTCCCTCAAAGGGAGGTAAGTGAACTATCTTTATGTTTCCAAGATCTTTGCTTAAATTGTGTTAGCGTCTACCTGCATCTAAATTCAGAACACACACACACACACACACACACACACACACACACACACACACACACACACAGAACAAAATCATCCGGCTAAACTTCATTCTAACCATTGTAAAACCATATCACAACATAGAATCTGCTGGATCGTCGGTCGCAGATATGATTAATGCTGAGTTAGCAGGAAGTATTCAGCGGATGCGTCCATCTTTGGATCTCTCGCACATTCGATCTTTCTGTGTTCCGTACTAGTTTTACTTGAACACATCGAACGAAATGCACTGCGTAGCCTACGTACAGCAGTGAAAGCCAAACTAGATCTTTCGTTCGTCCTCCGGAACTTTGAGAGTACTTATGTTTTCCATAGGCCGAAAACACATGCGAAATATATGGGGGGAGACCACCTGTCAGTCGCTGACATCTTCGTTTTTGTTTATTTTGTTAAAATGTTTTACGGCGGCTAGTGTAGGGTTGGGTCAAACAAACAGACTTTTTACAAGCATGCGGATTCTATACTAAATTTACGCCAGTCACACGTCGTGGATGCGGCGATTTTGGTTTTCACGTGTGATGCTATGTGTTATGTTTGGGAGAAAACATAATCTTGGCTCCAACTTCGATACCGATCTTGGCTCCAACTTCGATATCGTAGGCATACCTACCTCTATTTTTCAAGGGGAAAATCTACAGAAAGGTTTTCCCGTTCCTGGTGTTCGCTTCTGACAGCAATTCGGCGCTCCACACCATTGCACGCCCGAATTTTTGCGTGGTTTCTGGCTTTCTGCCATTACTGCGTAGATCTGCGCGATGCGCGCTAATGCGCGCAGACAACTCTTACGTGTTGTCCCTCAAAGGGAGGTAAGTGAACTATCTTTATGTTTCCAAGATCTTTGCATTATGCTTCTGAGTGTGAGTCAGTGGCAAAAACGAAACCCACTGAAATTCCCGCTTTCCACATGTCAAGTTGTAGAGATCGCGAAAAGATACTGCATTTCGATGCAAAATAATTTCTAGACCATCCCAGAACATGCTGGTGCAGTAACGTCAGTAGATTACGTCACCTTGGAAAGATATCGAACCTTCCAGTAAGTTGAGAAATGTTCTAGATCTGACCTGTTCAGTACGTAAGCAGCCCTGCACAGCGTTCTGGGTTCTTCTTCTTTCATGAATTTGTTCTCCGTGCATATTCTGTTCATAAAGTATTGGAGTTGTATTCTGTTGTATCCCGTGTCTTCTCTGCGATTGCACGAAGATGGCGACATAGTAGAAGTAAAATACACCACGTCTCCAAACAGAGGAATTCGGAAAGTGGCGAGACACCCCCAAGAAAAAACAGCATCACGTCAATCAAACATGACGCACTTACTTTACGTCAGTGCGCGTGCGTCTCTTCTTCGGTGTTTGTTAGGCGTGTGGCTTGTAGAGGAAATGTGCTGTGAGTACAAATTTTCGGGTCAACTGACGATAACGGCTGCAGTGAATTTTTCTAATTTTTTTTGTATATTTTTTATGGCACTCCAGGCTCATTATCTATGTATAGTAGGAGCGATTTTGAGATCTAAAGTGTGTTCACCAGCACTTTCATCAGGTACGGCTTACACCAAAAGTATAAAAGCGACATCCTCCAAAATTCACTTAGTTGAGAGTCCGTATTCACGCTATCTATGTCCAAAAAATGGAGTGGTTTAGGTAAATATTACGCCTTTAAACGCCAGAAAGCCACTTTTTCTGAAAAGGGCGATAACTCGCAAATCATGTGTGCAATCATACCTGGATCGGGCCTTCTATTCAACAATCTTGATTCATTTAGAATCCCCAAATTTGAAGTCGATCGGTTCAGTATTTTCGGAGAAATAGGCATCTGAACTGGGTTCACATGCAATGTCAACTCAGGCTCGGTTTACATGAAAACTATAAGAGCGACCATTTTCTAGTAGTGACTCTGTTCAGAGACCGTATTCAAGCTATCTACTGCCAAAAAATTGAGTGATTTAAATAAATATTACGCCTGTACACGAAAGACAACCAACTTGTCTCAAAAGGGCGATAACTCCCAAATCACTTAAGCAGTCATCACACGCTTGAATCGTCTAATGTAACATTTTGACATATTTGGATACCCCAAATTTGAAGCCATTCGGTTGAGTATTTTCGAAGAAACGGGCCCGGACACAATTCACACACACACACACGCACATCCACACAGACGGCACTCACTGAGGAGGAGAAGTGCGTTCGGAACACCATACGCGTCAGCATCGATGACGCAAGTTTTCTTACGTCATTGTCAGAGTTACACTTGCAAAATCGTCTCTGCGGGAGATCGGCAGTGACGTGCGTTTGTACCACAGATGCTTGCCTATGAACGTGGAAATTTTAGCCCGTCCTCTTATGTTGTTTCCATTACTATGGAAACAACATAAAAAAGAACCTGTACCGATCGAGACTCTGTCTCATAAATGAAATAGAAGAGAACACAATCATATTCTCTAAACGCAGCTTCAGCATCGCCTGCATGTTGTGCAATCTCTGGCCGCTCTGGGGAGAAAATGTCAAGTCACTGGACCTAAACATGAGGAGAACCGATCCCCCTGGGTCTTCCGATCAAAGCGTGGCACACACACGTGACCAGCTTCCTGGCAGCAGAGTGATCTGTTTGGTACGTAAGCGGAGAGAAGCTCTGACAGGTAGGGTGATGAACCAGAGATAAGGCTTTGGCAACAAAATTAATGTCTCCTAATTCACGAATTTCTGAACAGAGTAATAATAGTATAAAGGCACTCACTCGTTTGACACTTGTCTGAGTGACACGCATTTGTGTCTCATTCAGTAACAGTTTTCTCGATTCTTCCGTAAATCTGGATATTGTGGATGTTCTTTACGATAACTGATATTAAAGAATAAAGACGTCCCCAGGAGAACGATTTTTATTGCACTTAGAAAAAGAAAGGTGTAAAAGAAACTCAATGCAGCGGTTTTCACAACTCAAACCCTCCTGGTTTCTTAACCTGCGCCGAAGGTCGCCTAAGAACTTGCGCGTCGGGTGGTAGAATTCAAGAATTCTTTCATGAATGGCAGAAGCTCACATCGGATGAGGAAATTTTACAGGTTGTGAAAGGTGTCAAGCTAGAGTTTAATGCAGATGCAAAATTAACAGCGTGTAACACTAACCAGCCCCACCTGAATCGCGGAGAGCAAGGAATAATTCAGACAGAGATTGAAAAGTTAGAGAGAAAAGGAGTCATTTCAAAATGCGTTGATGAACCTAAGCAAGTTATCTCACCGGTTTTCACTAGGCCGAAAAAAGATGGAACACATCGCATAATTTTGAACTTGAAAAAGTTAAATGAAGATATAGAATATTTGCACTTCAAAATGGACACATTGGTTTCGGCCTTGAGGCTCATCACACCCCATTGTTCAATGGCTTCAATCGATTTGAAAGACGCCTACTACTCTGTGGCTATTGCTGAAGAGGACAAAAAGTTCTTGCGATTCAGGTGGAAAGGTCAACTCTGGCAATACAATGGAATGCCAAATGGGTTAGCTTTAGCCCCCCGCAAATTTACAAAGCTGCTCAAGCCTGTTTTCGCCAAGCTTAGAGAAGCGGGGCACATCTCAACTGCCTTTCTAGATGACAGCTTGCTGGTAGCGGAGTCTGAAGCAGAGTGCGTTCAGAGCATTGAAGCTACAGTGCATCTTCTGCACACCCTCGGGTTCGTAATTCACCCAGAAAAGTCTGTATTGACTCCAACACACCGCATTCAGTACCTGGGAGTACTGATTGATTCTGACAGCATGTCGGTGACGCTGACTGACGAGAGAAAAGTAGCGCTAGTCAATCTGGGGCGACAACTTCTCAAAGCCCATGAAATCAAAATCAGAGAGCTAGCAAAAATGATTTGTAAGATTGTCTCCAGCTTTCCTGGAGTCAAATTCGGGCCTTTGTACTATAGAAACCTGGAAGAATGCAAAAAGGTCGCGCTTAGAGAAGCTAAAGGGGAGTATGACAAGTCCTGCATGCTTACACCCGAAGCGAAGGAAGAACTGTCCTGGTGGATTACAAATGTTCAGAACGCAAGTAACGATATTGTTACCCCTGACCCAGACATAACCGTAACTTCAGACGCAAGTACTATTGGTTGGGGCTGCTCGTGTGAAGGGGACAGTTCAGGGGGTCAGTGGCTCCCAGCGGAAAAACTTTTCCACATAAACTATCTGGAACTGTTAGCCGCATTGATGGCACTAAAGTGTTTTGAAAGCAAACTCAAGAAGAAGCATGTCAGACTTTTGCTAGACAACTCCACTGCAGTTGGATGCATTAACAACATGGGCACTAGCCACTCAGCTTCGTGCAATCAGCTGACCTTTGCACTCTGGGAATGGTGCCGCGAGCGCGACGTGTGGGTTAGCGCCTCACACATTCCAGGAAGGCTGAACACGGTGGCTGATGCTGAGTCTAGAAAGACTAACACAGACAGAGAGTGGAAGTTGAATAGCGCAATGCTACAGGCGGCCTTGAAGCAACTGGGGTTTTCCCCTTCGGTCGACCTGTTCGCCTCTCGCCTCAATGCACAGTGCGAGAGGTATGTCTCTTACAAGGCTGCCCCGTATGCATGGGCGGTAGATGCGTTTTCTCTGTCATGGTACAATACCAAATTCTACGCTTTTCCTCCTTTCAGCATCATCCTGCAAGTACTGCAGAAGGTACGGAGGGAGAAAGCAGAAGGGGTGCTGGTAGTCCCACACTGGCCGACGCAGGTGTGGTGGCCACTCTTTCTCAGGATGAGAGTGGGCAGTCCCGTTCCTCTACCTGCATCCTAGTCTCTCCTGTCCCTTCCAAGCAATCCAGGACAGTGCCACAGACTGCTCCCCAAACTGAGACTTCTGGTCTCCAGGACATCCGGGGCAAATACAGGGAAGAAGGATTCTCGGACGGCGCAACAAAGCTCCTAATGTCATCATGGAGAGACCCAACACAAAAGGCTTATAACACTTACATCAGCAAGTGGAAGTGCTTTGTTTGTAAACATAACATCACAAATCCGGACATAACTGATGTTGGTAACTTTTTAGCGGACTTATTTGAGAAAGGAGCTAGTTTCAGCGCTATTAATACAGCTAGAAGCGCATTATCGGCATATTTGCCTAGATTAGAGTCAGGTTCTGTTGGATCTCACCCAGACATTTGTCGTCTTATCAAAGGAGCGTTTGAGCAACGTCCTTCGCTGCCAAAGTACAATGAAACATGGGACCCAGACATAGTGCTTGAGTTGTTGGAATCATGGCCACAGACACTTTCTCTTTCTTTGAAGCAATTGACACTGAAGACTGTTATGTTGTTGTTTTTGGTCACGGGACAGCGTGGACAAGCTATTCACAGTTTAAAGATAGATGATATTGTGTTTTCCAAGAATAGGGAAAAATGTACCATCAGATACTCAAGCGTCCACAAAACTACAAAACCGGGACACCACACGGACCCAGCGATCCTTCATGTGTTCGAAAATGAAAAACTGTGCCCAGTTACTCATTTGCATAGATATGTTCAAGAGACAGCCGTTCATCGCAAATCTAACAAACAGTTATTCTTGTCTTTTTCAAAGCCCTATGGACCAGTATCTAGAAATACTATTTCTCGATGGGTGAAAGAGGTGCTTTCCCTGTCAGGAATAGACTCCAAATATGGGAGTCATTCCACAAGGGCAGCGGTTTGTAGTTCAGTGGTGAACAGTGTTAGTCTGGACACAATCATGAAGGCAGCTGGGTGGTCCGGGAAGAGCACATTCGAAAAGTTTTACAGGAAGAATGTGCACATTCAAAATTTTGGACAAGCTGTCCTGGAAAGATACTTGCATAAATCATGAAGTCGATGGAAATAGAATATTTCTGTTTGAACTGGTTCATGTGAGACAGTCTGATGGAATAAAACTGAGCTGGAAACTTGAACTGGCAAGTTATGATACACATTGAGTTGCTTGTGTTGTGGCTCATAGTCACTAGATGCTCTAAAGTCTCACGTGACTCCTCGTGACTAAAATTAGACGAGGAATAATTATAAAATTAAACTAGGCTTACGATAGGAAGGTGATGTTTAATTTGGATTATTTTGAGTCTAATGACAGGAATGAGGAGTTACGTGCCCTCCCTGTTCATTGGCTTAAAATGGCCAGTTGAATATCCCTCCCTATGTAGTGAGTCTAGTAACTATTCGCCTCTCTAAAGACTGACTGACCTTGGGTTTGCGCGCCAATACTCACGTAACTCCTCATTCCTGTCATTAGACTCAAAATAATCCAAATTAAACATCACCTTCCTATCGTAAGCCTAGTTTAATTTTATAATTAATTGATATGACTTCAAAGAAGAATAAGTAAAGCCTCCCTGTTTCATCTTGGAGTCTTCATGTAATGTGTGAAAAACCCCTACCCTCTCGTGCCTAGCGTCCCATTTTTGGGATGCACCTTATAGCCATGCTTACTTCAAAAAATCATGAAAATTTTCAAAATCACTGTTTGATATGTTCATTTTGCATAAAATGCAATGTGTTTTAACTACTTTTACAACAAAAATAAAAATTCAGGCATTAACTGATGGAACTTAATGCTGGTCAAAGTCCTTGATCCGAAATATTCCATACGCATTGCTGAGTTCACTGGGTATTTCAGTGAGACAATTCACATCGCTGTAAAGGTAAATTCATCATCAGATACGTGCAGTTACTGTAGTAATTACGATTCTGACAAGAATAATGAATACTCTCAGAATTGCTTCAATATTACACACAAAGATTTTTTTTCTTCTTACACTAACTTATTTGAACCCTTCTGGTTAATCCTCGAATTGGTTGTTTGTCTTTTGATTCTGTTTATGTTCTTTGTTTTCTTGTCCAGTCCGCAGTTACACGAACAATATGTCTAATTTGAGATGCAGTGCACACTACCGTAGTCATACGTACCAACACAGAGTGAAGAATCGAAGTTCCCAACTGGCTTACACCCTGAAACATGTTGACGACAATAGTGGAGCGGGTATCACGTAAAGGGGAAAAAAAATAGAGAATAACAACCCACTCATGAACGTCCGTTTACAGTTTACAATGCTTGAATAGGCATTACACACACACACACACACACACACACACACACACACACACACACACATACACACACACGCCCCAAGCATGCATATTAAAACAGTCACCCTGATGAAACGTTAAAGAGATACATATCAAATTTATATCTTGTGGTATCATCTAGCTCAACAACATCTGAATCATAAGTACGTCATTCAATAATTATTAGCAATGGAACGGCGTGGCCATGACTTTCTGAGAGATGCAATTTTGTACACATGACAGGCAGTTGGGTAAATGTGATAGATTTGGCACTGCGGAAGGCTGTGCGTGAATCATATTGTGTAAATTTACCCCCCCCCCCCCCCCGCCGGAGCCATTTTAACAGGAGCGTGATTGTTTCAGTTGAGTTCCAAGGCAGATTCACAAATATCACAGAAGAATGTCAAATGTTATTCTTTAGTAGGGACACAACAAGACTGTGCAAGCATCTGATTAAAAACTCTTCCAATCTTCCAAACAAGGAAAAGAAAATGAACAGAAAAGAATATCCACCAGCTGAAAGGAACAGAAACTGTCCCCTCACCCGACACATTGAGGTACACGTCGCCCCAGACGTAGCCATGTTTGTTGGTTGCGTTGCACTGGAGCACCATAAGGTCCTCCCTCGTCACATTGGAGAAGACAATGCGATCAGGACGAGAGCGGTTGAAGCGGTCGGCGGTGATCCTGCTGTCGGTGACATCTGACAACAACAACGATTATCATCATCACCATCATCATCATTATCGTCGTCGTCAAAAACAACATTTGATGACAACAGTAGTCATCATCATCAGCATCATCATCGTCGTCGTCGTCGTCTTGTTCGTCATCATCATCCTTAGCAGCAGCAGCAGAAGCAGCGGCAGCATAATTGTAATGACAAAAACAACGTTAATACTTTTTTTAAAAATAGATAATAGTGGCAATAAACCGATGCCTGCAGCTGATCACATTTTTGGTACAATTAGATTTTGAAAACTCAACAACAACAACAACAGCAACACACACACACACACACACACACACACACACACACACACACACACACACACACACCACCACCACCACCACCACCACCACCACCACCAACAACAACAACAACAATAAAAAACAGAAACAAACAAACAACAACAACAACGATAATAAAACACAAACAAACAAACAAACAAACAAAACGACGTTCCTTATAACAACGCCAAGCTTACCATACAACGGTACTCCATTGACAAACCAGATATACTGAGGCTCAGGAACAGCGCTGGCCAGACAGTTGAACTCTGCAGTACCGCCCACTTCAATCTCAACATCCCGAGGCTCCTGTAGCCAGTACGGGGATGCTGTTATACAGACACACCGCTAATGTAAATGTTCAGCCCACCAAATTTGAAAAATAAATGCAATTCTAAATTCCGAAATTTAAATAGCTGAGCTGACTCTTTGCACCACGTGATTGTAATGTGTTTATGTCCAGTGTGAGAGAATGCGTGTGATTCACGTCAGCGTGCGTGTTGGGTTGAGTTTGCGGCGCTTTGAGCCGATTCATGAAACTGGGTAAAGCGCCTATACAATTATTATTATTATTATTATTATTAATGTAAATGTTATCCAAACATGCAAGTTCGTCACCTGTTTGAAAATTTGTATTTTATTTCTCCTCTTTTTTTTGTTATTTTTTTTTTTGTTCGGAAATTTATTTGGATGCCAGTTCAAGGCTTAGCAGGGAGCTGGCTAAAGCGCACGGTTGCACGACTGCCAGTCTGCATGTTGCCTTACTCGGCTGCCTGCTGGCGGCAGCGGTTTTTTTCCGCACACGCAGCCTGCGGCGTTGCAAGGTTTGGGCAGTGATTGGTCAATTGGCTGTACGGGCTGCCTGTGGCTAGCTGGCTGCCAGGAAAAATAGAACGGCTTTCTATTGCACCGGGATATGCCAGCTGGCAGCCAGCGATTTTATTAGGGTTTCCCGCATTTCCAGCCCTGCAAGTGCCGATCCTGGCAACGTGTAGCAGCGGCCCTAAGCCAAGCACTAGAAAGGTTGGTTTTTCAATGCTCTGGTCGTGAGTTTGAATCCCGACTGAGAGCAAATATTTGTGCTGGCCTTTTTTTTATTGGCCCGTCTTTGATATCACTCATAATTATGGTGTGGAAAGGGATTTCATACCCCCAAACACGCACGCCCCCTTAGGCTGTGCAATGACAGGCCTCGATCTTCGGTTTCTGGGTCGGCTGTAAATCAGTTGCCATAGACACTGACAGTGACAATGACAATGACAATAATCTTTAATTTTCAACGGTAAAAGTTTTGACATAAATACTGTGTTTGAGCCGTTGCTAGACTACAAAAATATGAAGAAAAAAAAACCACTACAAGAATGCAAAGAGAAGAAGAAAATACGAAGGCTAATTACACATTACAAACCCAATGAACACACACGCGCGCGCACACACACACACACACACACACACACACACACACACACACACACACACACTTCAGCATATAATACCGTTCACATGAGCAAACAACGTCATGTTAGGTGAGGCGTAGATGTCTAGGTAGGCCTAATCTTGGTCAAATAAATACATAGAGAGACTGCCCTAGAAGGTAGCGAACGAAGGAGCTGATTTAATGACAGAGGGAAGATTAAAACAGTAGCTTACATTCCACACGGACACTGATGACACGCCGAACACGGGTCTGACTGTGGATGTTGGTGGCCCAGCATTCATAATCACCAGCATCTTCAAACTGAAGGTCCGCAATGGTCAGCTCCATGCCGAAGCTGGTGATCGTGGCTCGGTCAGGCAAGGAATTCCCGTCTGCCCGCTCCCAGTGCACGTCAGGGGTTGGGCTGGCAGGTTAGAACAGTTAACGTATGAGAGCAACATTCTCTGTGTGTGTGTGTGTGTGTGTGTGTGTGTGTGTGTGTGTGTGTGTGTGTGCGCGTGTGTGCGTGTGTGTGTATGTGTGTGTGTGTGTCTCTCTCTCTCTCTCTCTCTCTCTCTCTGTGCTTGCGTGTTTGTGTGCCTGCATGCGTGTGTGCGTGCTCGCGTGCGTGTGTGCGCGCGTATGTGTGTGTGATTCATTAATTTTGTTCTCTTTTCGTAAGTTCACTCAATCACAGTCAATACACTTTTCTTAATCTTCATGTCACCTTTATTAGCGTTGCTCTACATTTTGAGAACTTCTTAAGTCATGTGACCTGTTATCGTGACTTATCGTATACACTGTAATAAATATATTATCCACAAAAATTTCTTTCAACATCAAAAGGACAACAAGAGGGACATTGGAGACAGTGTACTAGCAAAATAGGCGTTCTCCTAATAGTACATTTCCTGCGTTAGCACCTTCTTCACAGTACGGCCGACTTTATGAATGATCCACTCCTAGTGCCCAATTGAAAACAAAGTTTTACGAACTTTAAATGTCAGATCAAACAGATTAATTTAATCAGTGACACTAAAACAACGTTACACAATATCATATTCATGCGTGTACCATGTTTGTTTTCAAAACTCACTTTCCAGAGAAGATGCATTTAATTCTAAAGTCAGACCCACGTAGACCAAAGTGATCCTCTGGTGACGCCCACATGTACTCTGCAGGGCGAAACACTTCCGTGGCTGAAATCATAAAAGGTCACATTAGCAAAAATACTCATAGAAACGCTCAGCTGGTATAGTTCGCCCGTTAGGGGGGTGCAAATGTATACCAGTCATGCGCAGGAGGGGCAAATAAACTCCAGTCGTCCACTAACGGGGGCCACTTTATCCCCACATCGCGGGAGGGGGTGCAAATGTATTCCGGGGTCTGGCGAGGTGAAGTCACGTGGCCGTTCGTATGCGAAATATAGACGGAATTGACTGGTATACATGTGTACCCCCTAACGGGCGAACTATACCAGCTGAGCCATGGTAATGCTTTGTCAGAAATGCAGCCTTATCAAAACAGTGGAACAGAAGAACAAATTTCCTGTGACATAATATGTACTTTTCTTTTTAGCTTGCTGATTTGGATGAGTGAGCACTCCTATAAAGTTAATCCGAGCTGTGGATAATCAGACACGGGAACTGCTTTTGGGTAAAAAAAAAAAAAAAAAAACAACAACAAACAAAAATCCTCTGTAGTCAAGACGAGATATGTGTGTGTGGGGGGGAGGGGGGAGTGGGGGGGGGGGGGGGCTCGCTTCATTAAACAACAAAAGGGGTGGAGGCGGAAGTTGGGGGTAGGGTTGAGGTTGAAGGTTTCGATTTTTGCTGTTGTTGGGGGGTACATCGATAGAGGTTTGAGGGGGATTACATTCGCAATTTTCGTGCATACCGAGGATAAGAAACGGTTGCGTATGTGAGTAAAGCGCAAGTAGTTTCCACCTTTCGTTCACACACACACACACACACACACACACACACACACACACACACACACACACACGCCGCCTCAAAGAAGGAAAAACAAAGACAAAAAGATAAACAACAACAACAACAACAATAAAATACCCCCTCCACCCCCACCCCTTTCCTCCCCCCCCAAAAAAAAAGTCTAGGAAATCTCTATCTATTACTTACATCCTTGAGGTTCAATGAAATACCGTGGACCCTGTGTAGTTTTACGCCTGGTAGGATTCATTGCCGTGCAAGCGTAAGCCCTCCCATCCTGACGATCGGAAAACTCCACGTTTGTGATACGGAGATGATCTGAAGGAGGATGGAATAGGCAACAGTAAAGTAAGCTTATGTAAAAAGTAATCAAAATGTACACGCACAAAGAACTTACACCTACCATACTGACCAGTCAGAATCGTGGCCACACAGAGAAATGTCTCACTTGTTTAGCGTTACGGACATAGCATTTGTGTCGCTGAGATAGACGACTTCTTTCTAGAGTAAACCAAACCGTGTAATTATGCTCCTGCAAAAAAATAGATGTGCTAATAGTACGAGCCTGGCGCAGACATGTTTTAACAATATTAAGCAAGTGGTGTCTACAAAAGCTTAAAACAAAACCTACATTTGGTAAGTTTACAATGCTGAAAAACATTTT
This sequence comes from Batillaria attramentaria, assembly GCA_018292915.2. Taxonomy (NCBI): domain Eukaryota; kingdom Metazoa; phylum Mollusca; class Gastropoda; family Batillariidae; genus Batillaria; species Batillaria attramentaria. The sequence goes on from JACVVK020000091.1 coordinate 1,623,855, forward strand.
CTTGAACATTTGCAAAGAATGACCTCAAATGCCGTAATGGATTACCCTTTACCCAAAAACAGCTTAAGATCTGCACTTAAAGTAATCAAAATGTACACGCACAAAGAACTTACACCTACCATACTGACCAGTCAGAATCGTGGCCACATAGAGATATGTCTCAGTTGTTTAGCGTTACGGACATAGCATTTGTGTCGCTGAGATAGACGACTTCTCTCTAGAGTAAATCAAACCGTGTAATTTAGTCCGGGTAACCCATGAGTGATCGGGGAAGTCACATCCTGGGTCAGGGATCCAAGCAAAGAAACTTTTTGGTGGCTACATTTTTTTCGTGGTGGCTATGGCACAGGAAAACGTCAGGCTAATATAAGAAAACTGACAGCGTACCTAAGCTGTACGATGATGTTTACTAGCTGAACTTGATTGAAATATTCACGGCTTCAACCGGCCGTCTGCGGAAGTTAGAATGGGATCCCTTATAGCGCACAGCGAAAACTGAAGGGAATGAACTCATTGTTATTTCAGAGTTATCTTCCATGTTTTAATTATCTCCCGTGTGCCCCCACACCAATCCGCGCGCACTTTCCTGCGACATTTTTCACGAAAGGATACTAACACGGATACTTCCTCAATCAGTCTCAATCCGCGTTGTGATTTCTTCGTCGTGGTTGAAGGTAAGCAGTGTGTTTGAGTGTACTGTATTTGTACGTCCATTTTCCCCCTTTATTTCAAAACAACATGATCTCTGTCAGTTTAGACAGAGATTGTCGTCTGTGTCCGACAAGGAAGCGTGTGAGCCGACAAGCAAAGTAACGTCGCGTCACTGATACCTTTGTCTTAGCAGCCGACTATTTTAGGACACTGACTAGAGTGGTTTTAGACCTTTATATGCTAGAACTGAAAAGCCTGCTTCAAGTTACAAAGAACGCCTTTACGGATACATGCCTGCAGTTACTACAGTTACATTGTACAGACCAGGCAGGAACCAGATCTATTATCTTGAAATGTTCGCACTCGATCACTCATACCAGTAACATACTGCTCCCGGATTGTACTTCACAATGTCGCTGGTGGCGTTTGTATAACTCAGAATTACTGCATATCTTGTCTATTGCTTCCTCAGCAACCGTGCAGAACACGTCAGCGACTTTGGCAGGCAAGATTCAATTTTCTCAAAATATGACGTTAGCGAAATATTCAGTGGTTTACTGACCTGGGATATTCTGAATAGTTTCGCAAAGTCGAAGGAAGCGGTCTGGCTCCTCACATCAAACAGCAATATTTATCTGCTAGTGGATTTAAATTTCTATAAATGTTCGTGTGAAAATCTACTTTGGATTTTCGTATCAACAAGATGGCGGCGCGATCATTACGTAATGGGGATAATCGTGGAATTTTGTTCAATATTCCGGGGAATGGTGCAGAAAGTGAAGATTAGAGTGTGGCAAGATTCGTAGATTTGGACGGCGGTTTTCCTGATTCCTTCGGGCATGTAGAAGAATTGGAAGAAAATTACTCTGATGATGGGAAGGAGGAGGTGATCAATCTACACTAATCAGTCGAGTTCCGGTGGGTGTGGAAGATGTGTACTGTGAAGGGAGTCCAGGAAAGTTGGAGAGGGATGAGTAGAAGCAATACTGGGAGGCAACGGAGTAAAACTGGAGGGAGTGCTACATTAGATTCTAACTCTCACAGCAGTTTTAATAATCACATACACAGACACAGACACAGACAGTATCCATTCTACGAAGGTGAGCATGGTCCTACTGTGTTTTCCCCCCTGCTGACTGTGACATGATAGACACTTGGGATATTCTTCCCTGGACTTTGTCATGTTATTGCAGAGCACTGAACAAACCAGTATGCTAGACAGATAGGTGTGCATTGGTGCAGCAGGAAGTGTGTGTGTGTGTGTGGGGGGGGGGGGGGGGAAAGCAGGGCACACTGTGCATTTTGCTGTGGCATTGGTCTGTACATAGGTATTGCAAGTATGATCTCAGGCAGTGTACAGATAGATCTCATGTCAGACTCACCAGCAGCTATTTCAGTAAGCCTGCAGTACAAGTCAGCTGTATACCAAACTGTTTTGTGTGTGTTTGAACAGTCTATATGTATCATGCAAGATCAGTACAAATGAGGACTGAAGAGAAACCATGCACACCATCACAATTTTTTTTTTTTTTTTTTTTACAGATCTGTGTGTGTGTGTGTGTGTGTGTGTGTGTGTGTGTGTGTGTGTGTGTGTGTGTGTGTTACAACATCACTTTGATCTGCATGTATGCATTTATTTCAGGCCCAGCTCCTGCTCAAAACAACCAGCTCCTGCAAATATGTTTACAAATGTGTCATCATCTGATATCATGTTCAACATGGCGATTATTCAAGTCAACACCAAGTGGTAAGTTTAGTTGGGTCCACTTTTGCTTTTTTGTTTTAATGTTAAAGTTAGCAACAAGCATACCAGACAACCTCTAGTGTGTCGAATCCATGTACATGTACTACAAACTAAGAGCAAAGATTACATATTCTTAAACTGGCCTAAATCTGTGTTTAACCGATATGAAATCCCCTCAGAAAGCAATCGCCAGTGATATCCCTGCCTACCATGGGATTTAAACCTGCTGCAGGATCTACAGACCGGGCATCTTGGACACTAAAATTCCCTCATTAAAATTATCTTTTGTTACCATAATGGTGATGTCAAAGCCGGTTGTAATAGGACAAGACCTTTTCCAGTATTGACACTAGTGAAATTCAGTCCCAAAATTCCCTCATCTAATCGGACACTTGACGCTAAATTCAAACTGCCATACCCCCGCCCCCACCTTTTTGAAATAAATTTAGTACTAAACTCTGTTTGAAATGTTTGTAGGTGTGCTGGTTGGTTGTATGTTTGTTTGTACTGCTACATTTTCATTTTGAAGGTTATAACACTGAAGCAAAGTAGACACAATATAGTGTGAATCTGACTTGGCTAGGGCTGAAGGAACAGTGAGAATCTAAAGAATATATTTCAGGTATACATTTTCTGTTATCTGTAGTTTGCTAGTTGTCCAAGCACTTGTTTCACTGTTGTAACATTTGAAAGAAATGGTATTTAGTTTTGTTTTTGTTTTTACCATGACACATTACTGTATGGTCAGTCCTAAATCTGATCAGTTTCCATGTGCTGTCATGTTTCCACCCTGAATGGTAAACTTTGTCCCCATTGGCCAAAATGTTTGTGTTGTAACTGATCAACATGTGTCTAGAAATAAATGTACAAAAGGAAACGTTTGATAATGTGTGACCTTCCAAGTGATGTCCTAATCACAAGGCTGATAAATTTCAACATACACTACCTGAACATTAAGTCTTTCGATGTTTCTCGTTCAGTGTGTGTGTGTGTGTGTGTGTGTGTGTGTGTGTGTGTGTGTGTGTGTGTGTGTGTGTGTGTGTGAAAATTAAACAGTACAAGTAATACTAAAATATAAATAAATACGGTTGGTGTGCCCATGTATGCATTTTTGCTTGCAGTACAACAGACCTAGTTGTATATGAATTAAAATATACAATGTGTACTATCTGTCAAACATTTTTTTAAAAAAAGTCTTAAATGAAATCGGACAACCTTCGCCCGTCAGGAATCTGATGTCTGACCATTCGCTGTGTCTTGTCTGACCAACTCAAAGGACAACCAAAAGCCTAATTTACAAAGATCCTCATCCACTCACCAAGCAAGTTTCGACTGTCTTATCAGCAGTCCCAAGCACAGACATGAATGCTTTTTAGAAACATACAACAACAGAGGGAAAACCAAAGATCATCAATACAATTTTATTGATCGTCTTCAGCAAACTGGATCATTTCGCTCCAAAGGAAACTAGAGAGGCAAAAGCCTCCATGGCTCCCTTGTGACACAGGTCAAGGTCATTCACAAGAGTATGTTTGTAAAGCTCTTATCACTATCCGTTATCATGCGAAGTAAAGTGTCTCTGGCGCTCTGAGTTCATGGCAATATTACAATTTTCCCCAAAGCAGTTTGTATGACCTTGACCTTTGGTCAAGGTCATTCAAATGAGATCTCATCCATGTCTATCATTATGCCAAGTTTGATGCCTCTAGTATTTGCAGTTCCTCTGAAAACAGTAATGTTAAAATTCACAACAGACAGCTTTAATGACCTTGACCTTCAGTCAAGGTCATTCAGAAAGGTAGGTCTCATTGCTGTCTATCATCATGCCTCGTTTGGTGCCTCTACTATTTGTTTTGTTGGAGAAAATGCCAAGGTTAAATCTTCTCAAAAAACGCTTGCATGACCTTGACCTTGACTAAAAATCACTTAACACAGGTATGTCTGTAAAGGTGCTGCTAATGTCAGTCATCGCACATATAGTTTGATGCTTGTGATTCTTCTGGATTCTGAGAAAATGAAAATTTTCCCAACAGACTGTTTTAATGACCTTGACCTTGAGTCAAGGTCATTTAAGGTGGTATGTGTGCATAGGTCTTATCACTGTCTATCAGCATGCCAGGTTTGGCGCCTCTGCTTTTTGTTGTTTCTGAGAAAATGCCAATGTTAAGGTTTCACAAAAATAGCTTGTACGACCTTCACCTTGACACAAGGCCACTGACTACATGTATATCTGTAAAGTTCTTATCAATGTCTATCATCATGCAAAGTTTAAAACCTCTGGTGTTTGTAGATTACGAGAAAATGCCAATGTAAAATTTTCAAACAGAGAGCTTTAGTGACCTTGACCTTGAGTCAAGGTCATTCAAAATGATATGTTTTGAAAGGTCTTGTGGTTGTCTATCAGCATGCCAAGTTTGGTGCCTCTGCTGTTTGTAGATTCTGAGAAAATGACAATGTTAAAGTTTTCTGGACACACACACACACAGACAGACAGACAGACAGACAGACGACGGAGGGTTAATACATAGACTCCCATTGTTACACAAGGGAGCCAACAAGTGCCCACATACAAACGTGATCCGCATGGTGCCATTGACGTCAAGAGTCTGACAATGCGAAGTGGCAACATTTTCAGTTTGAACCATGTTGCTGTTTTCCCCGCTCACGCTGCCAAACATGTAATGCTCTTGGTACATATACAGGGACAAAAAAGATGAGAGTCTTGATTTGTGTAGGATGGACTTAAATCATCTGTTCAGATTGAACGTTTTCCATTATTAATTACTGTTTTGCGTTTGATCAAAGATATGTTTCCAAGATCTTTGGTTTGATTATGCATGCTAGTTTACACCGACCTTGTCCCTGGAAAGCAAAACTGCACGTACAATTTAACACACTGGATTATGTGACGGTGATTTTGTAAAGTTTAAAAAGTACAGCAGCTGTGTAATAGTGCCTGCCGTATTTTACGCTCCGCCCCCTTTTTTTCCTTTTATTCTTTCTCCTCACTACCATCCTTCCACGTGAATATGCTTATCGGCTCACAATCTAGATCTAGAGAGACATAAGTGACATAAACTGACACTCACACATCAGTGATCACATCGAATCAGTGGTAATCAGAAATTCAGTCATCAAAGAAAAATCTCGTGTGTTTGTGTAGATCTTTCTGCTATGCGGTTGGCCGGGAGGAATCAGCATGCCGGCCTGTCAGATTCGAGGGATCTTGAACTGACTTACGTTTTAGTTGAAAGATCTTTTAAGAAAAGCTTGTAGAAAGCAGTACAGGACCTGTGAGATTTTTCAACCAACTGTTTTTGAGACTGACAAATAGATATTACACCAATTCCTGTTATTCTGTCAGCTTTTGTCTGATCTGCCCACCTTTAGAAATCTCCGTCTTTTCCCGCGGTTTTCTATTCAGGCACGCATGCGCCGACACCTTGCAAACGGCTGCCAAGCAGACGAACCTCAGCTCGCAGTGTTAGAGTTGGGCATTTTCCACTCAGACAATCATGCACGGTAGCTTGTAAGGCCAAAGTGTATATTTTCATGGAGCGTTATTCAGCGTCACTTGTATCCTATCATTATTTAAATATTGGTCCAGCCACCACAGAGATATTAATGTGTTAAATTTTTTCCTACGCGAAGAGCCATGACCCTCGATTACAGGAGAGGGGAAACCATGACTACGTGTAATTATGCTCCTGCCAAAAAAATAGATGTGCTAATAGTACGAGTCTGGCGCAAACATGTTTTAACAATATTAAGCAGGTGGTGTCTACAAAAGCTTAAAACAAAACCTACATTTGGTAGGCTTACAATGCTGAAAAACATTTTCTTGAACATTTGCAAAGAACGACCTGAAAGGCCGTAAAGGATTATCCCTTAATACACTCCAAAACAGCTTAAGATCTGCACTTACAGTTTTATATACGACCAACAATTTGCATTTGAACTTCCGGACGTTCAATGACTGATTCAAGTTCAAAGGATAAGGTAGATGAAAAACTTGTCCAAAGAACACACAACTTACACTCATGGTCCATGGTGACGCGATTGTCATAGTTGACGGCGTCGAATGCACCGTACAGCCTTTTGATCACCCAGAACACTTGCGCAGGAGGTACACTTTCTGGGGGAACACAGCTCAGGGTTAGGGGTTTCCCAAGATGTGGGTAGTACGTGTTATCAGATCCAATTTCAAAGTCCTGTAACAGAAAGCGAACAAGGAAAAAAAAAAGATTAATGAGATAGCGCTGATCCTACCATCTTTCTGTAGAACTCAGGGATGCGTGTGGGGGGGGGGGGGATGGGGAGGGTGCTCTATTACCACCTCCACTAGTATTACCATCACCACAAGCAAGAACAACCACGACAAAACAACAGAAACGAAGCGGACAGTGACATCCACATCGGATTCAGCCCGATACTGAAATGAAATTCACCCAAAAAATGGACCCATTCTTTTCAAAATGAAATCATGAACACAGTAATTGTAATTCTTCCAAAGTGTGCTGCATCAGTAGTGTACTGTAAAAACTGGTCAAATTTCTTTCTAAAGCACCTTCAGTTTGGCTTCTCGGAGTTTGATCTTGATGCTGGCGGACACTCCATAACTGTTTGTAGCGAAGCATTGGTAGACACCCTCGTCTCTTTCTTCTGGTCTGGTGAACACGATGGTTCCGACATTACTGAGCTGGATTACTCGGTCATCGTTACCGCTAGGGTTGAAGTCGATACCGTTACGCTTCCATGTGTATCTGAAAGGACCATTTCGCATTGTACACTGTACCAAATAGAAATGCGTACGTACCATTGTCAAACGTGTTCGAGTTACTGATAGATGATGACCAACCAAAAAAATGTATATATTTCTGTGTGACTATGACTGAAAAAGAAGAAGGAGAAGAAGAAGAAGAAGAAAAGACCGTTTCACTGCTAGAAATCATTTTTTCATAGCAGAATACATGAAATAAAATTAATTTAGCATTTTTCGGAGCCTCTTTCTCTGTGAAATCCACAGTGAATTATATTACAATTAACGATTCACCATCTACAGCTGGGAGCATGTTCTTTTTATGAATCACGATCAGATGGTGATAATGGCATCATCATTTTCATCATTTTCAGGACGCCATGTAGTTTCCTTGCACAACGGGGGAAAAAAAACCCACCTTGTACCCAAAATGTTCACAAAGCAGCACACACACACACACACACACACACACACACACACACACACACACACACACACACACACACACACACACACACACACACACACACACACACCCCGAGTATAGAGAGAATGTTCTTACAGAATAAACAACTATTCAACACTTACGTAGGTGCTGGAGACCCATCTGCTACACATTCCAACTGAACTGATTCTCCAGCTTTGTAAACCACATCATAGTCAGGCTGCACGTAGATACTTGGTGGCCGCTTCGCTGAAAGAGGTGAGAGGAAAAACATAGACAATGATTTGTTTCTTTTATTTCCCCTACTGCATTGTCCCTATTAGGAAGGGGATGTGGGTCTTTGCGGTGCAATACCTATCCTTATTTTCAATTTTGCTGAAAGGCACGCTCAGGCAGACACAAAAACACGCAATGGCAGACACGCAAGACACACACGGGCAGACACAAAGACACGCACAGACAGACACGCAAGACACACAAAGGAAATTAAATCCGTAATCATTTTTGCTAAACTATAGTTGCTAAAAAAGTAGAATATAAAAACATGTAGAAAAAACACAACGTGCAGCCTTTTCTGTATTTCTTCATTATTTTTTTCGTATTCTGTAAATTCACACACAAACTACTTCTCAAACGTCAAACAGCCAAACAGCAGTGTTTCCAAAGTTTACACATAGTCTCCAAACTTTTTGGCCGCTTGCTAGAGACTTCACTCAATCAGAAAAGACTGATGCAGCAGACACCAAGACACGCACTGGCAGACACACAATGGGAGATAACTCTGTAACCAGTTATGCTAAACCATACTTTGTTTTAAGAATAAATAAACATCTGGTACATAGCAATGCATATTATTTGCATGACATTGTTAATACATGTGTTTGGACTCGGGTATAAGTGGCAAGAAAAAAGCAAAGTGTGCTGCCAACTGTAATTTCATTGTTAAAGCCAGTAGGGCTTCACACCACTCAATATTTGGCTTCCACAAGTAGTGTGTTCTGTGCCTGTCAGCGTGTCTGTGTGTCTGCGAGAGCGTGTCTGTGTGTCTGCCAGTGCGTGTCTTGGTGTCTGCCAGAGCGTGTCTTTGCGTCTGGGGGTGTCTGAAAATGCAAAATTTCTTAGTAGGTGAAATCTGACCTACTTACGGCGCTTGCCCCCCTTTACCTTAATCGTTACGGTAGCGTGCCTCTCGGAACACCCGCCGACAATTTTGTTAGTAGCGATTTTCTCGCCTGGCACAGCTAACGCAGAAGCAATACTAACTCACAACATGGTAAAATCAAATATTGACGGGTACATCCGGGTGACCGTCTGAAGGGACGTCACCAGTTTGTTTGGAGCAGACGAATCCTAATGGCCGCCGCTGTACTCGATATTTACGTGCTAAATTCGGGCAGGGAGTACAGTTCACATGGGGTCGATGGCAACATTACAAGTTCACCGAACTCTAGGATAACCTTTGGGAAGATCACTGGCCCAACAGTGGCGGCGTCTGTACGAAATACTTTTTTGACACAGTGGGAGTTGATCTTTAACTCTTACTTCACCCACGAGTATCGGCAACAGGATAGCAGATCCTGCATATGGCGAGAATTTTATCATCCGTGTCATCGAAGCTATCAGGCCATGTTTCCTATGTTTCAAGTGGTTGCTTGTTGACATGTCCAGTAGGGTAAATTGTGGGTGGGTGTTAAAGGATTTAACTTTTTTTCCACCACCTCTGGGTGATATCAAAGATGGGGCAACGAGAGAAAGGCCAGCATAAATATCTGCCAGCAGCCGGGAAATGAACTCGAAAAACAGAGCATTGAAAAGTCCAACGGCCAACCGCTCGCCCCATCCCGGCTCCGCATGTCTAGTCGGCGGTATCCCCCCCCCCCCCCCTTTTTTTTTTTTTTTTTTTTTGCTGCCCCAACTCTTTGCAAGCTCCAGTGGTGTTCCTCCCAGGTCATGGGTGGAACCCACGGAGGACTCGGAAGCTGGGACAAGTTTTATTATGCATGATGATGGAGATGAGGATGATAGTAAGATGATGCTTTGGAGGTCCATGTGGTTTGGGACTGCGAGACAGGGCCGCATTCCACGCTTCCTGTCATAAATATCCCGGCATTAACCAGGCCCGGGAACTACGGCACCTGCGGTGCCGGCCGTGTAATCATCCACATCATAAGACGTGTCATACTAAGGGAAGCACCCCCAAAGTCGCACCCGTGAAGTGGGTGAAACTCGGCTGTGTGGCAACAGCCTCCCCATCGGGCCCATAGCACACCCGCTCTGGGTAGAAGCCGACCTAGGTAGGAAAAATCCCGCTTGCCTCGGCTGGGATTCGAACCCGGGTCTCCCGGTCCATGATCCAAAGTGCTAACCACTACACTACGGGGGCCGTTTTTTTTTTTTTTTTTTTTTCATTGTTGGACAAAGAATGTGTGTGTGTGTGTGTGTGTGTGTGTGTGTGTGTGTGTGTGTGTGTGTGTGTGTGTGTGTGTGTGTGTGTGTGTGTGTGTGTGTAACACGTACACCATGAACACGCATTGTCTATTGAGGTGCACTCGAGCAGAAAGCAGAAAGACATAATCGAGTCTTCAAAAAGGGGTGAGCACAACATCGTATACAAACTGTCAAAAGATCATTGTGTAAGGCAAGCTGTTTCAATGTTGTTTAGAAAACCTACACCGTCATATAGCGTCCTGCAGAGTTAAGTGGCATTCCTAATGTAGGAAACACACGCCAAAAAAAAAAACTCTCAAAAGTGAATAGAAGAGAAAATAAACTAACTAGCAAGAAAAACTGAAAGGTAAAACCCAGTGTAATTCAAACTGATTCCGGCGAGCCATAAATCTACTGAAATAAAGAATGTGGTGGTGTTGATAATGACGATGATGATCATGATGATGATGATGACGCGACTACTACGATGATAGAGAAAAGGTGATGTTGATAATGACGAGAGTGACGATGATACAGTGAAGTCCGGATGTAGTGATAGCCCTCGGGACCAAATTTTTTTATCACTACATCCGGACTATTACTACATCCGGATGTCCGGTTATAGTGATATTTTTGTAGGTTTTATCACTACATCCGGACGTCCGGTTATAGTGATATTTTTGTAGGTTTTATCACTACATCCGGCCAATCGCTTGTAGTTGTAGTGATATCTTCAAAGCTTTTATTGCCACATGCGGCGGCACATTTGGTAAACTAGCCTCAAGGCAGTAATAAGATGATTTTGGAACCACTATTGATTTCGTTTTGTGACGTTTCTTCTGTCGTCTTTGTCAGGCTTGCAAATGTCCTGTGTTAACCTTCCCCCGTGCTAGCAGTTCAACAGCCGGTGTGTGTGTGTGTGTGTGTGTGTGTGTGTGTGTGTGTGTGTGTGTGTGTGTGTGTGTGTGTGTGTGTGTATGTGTGTGTGTGTGCGTGTTTTAGAGAGAGAGAGAAGGGCCACTTAGAAATACGGGTTAAATGAAAAATCGTCAGATTTTTAAGGAATGAAATTTAGTCTTTAATCAGCTTTGAAGATATCACTACAACTACAAACGATTGGCCGGATGTAGTGATAAAACCTACAAAAATATCACTATAACCGGACGTCGGGATGTAGTGATAAAACCTACAAAAATATCACTATAACCGGACATCCGGATGTAGTAATAGTCCGGATGTAGTGATAAAAAAAAATTTGGTCGCAAGGGCTAAGCACATTGCGTTGCTGGCGTTTGCTCGCCATTTTGGTAAAGGGAGATTACTCTCGAACATTATCACTACAGCCGGACTTTAGCTTCCCCGGGACTTGAAAATAGTATCACTACAAGCGGACTATCACTATATCCGGCCTGAAAAATATCACTACAACCGGACTAAGTTAACAAAGAACATGAACAACTGGGACCGGGACCAAGAAATTCTATTACTACAGCCGGACTATCACTACATGGGTCTATCACTACAGCCGGACTTCACTGTAACTGGATCGCTAATATAGCACTGCCTATTATACAAATATTGCAGAACACCAAAACAGAACAATTCAAATTTTCTTCGTTGCTTGTAATCAAAAGCAATAAAAACAAGGAACAGCACTAAAGCCTCCAACACATTACTTCAAAATTGTTCTGTCTCAAATAAAACGCAGGAACACATGAAATACTCAAACCATCAAAATAATGTCCTTTTCAGTTTCTCACTCACTGATTTGCTGAAACTGTTGTCCACAGCATGGTGCGAGTAAGGCAGAAAATGTCGCTGAAAATAACAACGATAACCAGCTGCCTGTCGCCATACTGAATGCGGTTCTGTGAAGTTGTCTCGATTTAACGCTAAAACAGGAAGAAGAAATTCATATCCGTGTAGAGTGTGTTTCTAATTTTGAAAGACCTGGTGACTCAGTGTGTAGACGGCTTGTTTTATGGTGGGGAGGGTGTGTGGGTGGGTGGGGGTCGGAAATACAGCGGATAGCTGTTCCTGTTGAGGCTGGCAGGGGGAGGGAGGGGGAATGAATGCAGGGACCAAGCCGCATAGCCTGGCAACATGGCGATAAGTACACAAGCACTATATAAGCACAATAACAAAGAGGAAACTTTACCAACTCCAATACGTTATTTATAACTTACTCGTTCCGGTTTGCTTTATTGCCGTAGTGTAGAACTTTAACCTCGTATGTGGAGCATACCCGGTGAAGTACCTAATGTAAAAAAACAACTGCCCTTATCATGAACCACAACTGTCGCCTCCACATTTTGCCCCACATGTATGCAAAAAGCCATTACACTGTTTAAAATGGGCCGGGACAGTATACCATAACGCCAGCTGATAATGATACTCCACCCCAGGGCTAAGAACAATTCCGTAACAATCACCTCGCAGTGTGTTTAATTCAAAAAGCTACATAACCTTGAAAGGTAAAGTATACGACGTATTCATTCTGGCCTGACTGTTAGACATAAACCGTCGAATGCAGTGGTGACTTGTGTTTCGGTCCAAAGCGTTTGATCTGCCAAACACCATTGGGTTGTTTTTACATTATCCCCGTGCGAGTTCTCTTCAAATTCAATTTGCTCGTACACACATTTGTTTGCTCACATGTCAGACGGTTTACACCAAGCTCTTGGTGCATGCACAGGGAAGAACTGGAATTTGTTTTGAGGCGAGTGCTTCGTCACTTTTCAAACTGACTTTTCATAACGGCCATGATTTACTGGGGTGTGGGTGTTTAGGAGTTTAACGTCGGGTACATGCTCTATGTCGAGCGGTCACGTTTTGGAGCTGCGCTGCTTTTCCTGCTCGTAGGTGGTTTTCTACCCAGTGGGATACCTCCAAAACTTGTGAGAGGATTTCTGTCTGTTGTGGGACTATTGTGGTCATTCCAGTGTTGACGGAGATACCTTTCTTTGTCGATTTTCGACCTTTTTTTCAGTGTACAAGGCCGGTCGTGAGTGGCCGGTCTAGCTGGAGGACAGGTGTACTAGTGCACGTGTTATCCCTGTTAACCCGTGTTATCCCTGCTAGTGGTGAATAGTGACACACCCTGGACCATGGCCAGTGCCGGTGCAAGAGCACCGCAACACGTGCATCCGGTCTTCATAAAAAACAACACACTGCCAGACTTTGAAGCAAAGGGGTATACAACACACGAACTGTGCTCGGCGGCGGAGAAAGTGTGCGGGTACAATACTATCGTCGGTGCACAGCGGATAGGGGGGTTGTGGCGAATCTACCCTGCGGACGACAATAGTCGAGAAAAACTGTTGATCTCGGGTGTCACAGTACGTGGCATCAAAGTGTCAGTGAGGGCCATCAACCCATACATACTGTATAGCGACGTGGCCAGCCGTGGTCAAGGTGAGCAGAATAAAGACTTTCCAACTACCAAATTAATTGTCGGTAACATTCCACTGTCATTCTCTAATGACGAGATCAAAGACGCTATCACTTCACTTGGCTGTGACATGCGATCAAACGTCATGCTAGAGAAGGATCGTGACGCGACAGGAAAACTTACGAGGTGGCTGACCGGACGGCGGTTCGTCTATATAGTCGTCCCGGAGACACCGCTAGCGAAAACAACAGCTATCGAGCAGTTCACCTTGTGGCACTTTGAACAAAAGGGAGCCAGTCGACCAACACAGGTGCCAGTATCGCCAGAGGCACCAGTGTTGCCAGAGACACCAGTATCGTCAGAGGCGCCAGTATCGTCTTCAGCACCAACTGCATCATCAGCTGCATCTTCCTCCGCTACGACCACTGCTACCCTGTCGGCTACTCTATCGGCATCAGCTATCTCCATGCTCCCCCCTCCTCAGTTCATGGATCAAGTCCCGCTGTCGCAGCGGACACCTGGCAGCCACAGCCCTTCCCGAAGCCGATCCTGGCAGCGGAAACAGAGGTCTGGTCCCTTGGAGCCTGGTCAGCAGACTCTCCTCTTCCGACGGACTAGATCTGCGTCATCCAAGCGAGACCGATCTCCACAAGACAACGCCTCGTCACAAACAGAGAAACAGGTAGACAAACAGGCCAAACTTACTGAGACAGAGACAGACATAGCACAACACACCACGGTTGACACAGACACACCTAGTGCACAGTACAGTTCGGGCACACTTCCCACGTGACTCTAGTGTGTGTGCTGCTTCATTGTCATTGGTGGCTGCGGACAGGTAACGTCCCACGGACTGTGAGAAAGGAGTGCGATCCAAATAAACACTATCCTGGTTATCATGGATAGCTTATCTATATGTTCCATTAATGTACATGGAATACGCAACAAAATGAAACGCAAAACTTTGTTTGATACTTTAAAAAAGAAACATTACGACATAGTGTGTTTACAAGAGTCCTACATTACTGATAGTGATGCTGATCAGTGGGAGAAAGAGTGGGGAGGACGATTGTTTTTTTCATCAGTCTCGTCTCGTAGTATGGGACAGGTGATCTTGCTGAAGAAGGGATTTCCTTTTGAAGTTACTTGTCTTCATAAAACCGCCAGAATTATCACGGTATCGATTAAACTTGACACAGGTAATGTGACTGTGACTAATGTATATGCTCCAAATGATTCGAAAGATAAACAAGCTTTTTTTGTTAAATTGTCTGATATCATAGTTTCACATCCTGTTACGGACGAAAAAGTTGTCTGTGGGGATTTCAATTGTGTACTTGATAATGATCTTGATATTGTCAGTGGTCAACCCCATAATGCTAAAGAGGTTGAATATTTTCAAACTGTAGTGTCTACATGTAACCTTAATGATGTTTTCCGCCTCTTCCACCCAGAGGAAATAGTATTTTCATGGTGCAAAAAAAAATCATTTCATTGCACGACGGCTAGATGATACATTTTGTACAGACACATTACTGAATTCTGTTACTGATTGTCATATTCTGTCTACTCCTATATCTGACCATCGAATGGTTGAAATACGATACAAGATCACCCATGTTAAAAGAGGCCCAGGATACTGGAAATTTAACTCTAATTTACTTTACCACAAAAACTTTGTGGACCAGGTCAACAATTTGATAGACAGCTTTATACTTGAAAAGTCTCATGTTGGGAGACAAAGTGGGATCTACTAAAGACAGAAATAAGAGAATTTTGCATCTTTTATTCCACTGAATTAAAACGTAATCAAATCAACCACTATTCGTCCCTTGAAAAAGAGCTTAACAATTTGGATAACCAATTGTCTCGTGACCCATATAACCAGAGGCTTTTAACTCAGAGAAATCACGTGAAACTAGAGCTGGAAATCCATGCGCTTCGTGAGGCAAGAAGTGCACAAGTACGCTCTAGGGCAAAATTTATCACCGAAGGTGAGAAAAACACACGTTATTTTCTTAGCCTCGAGAAGGCTCGTGCGAACGCTAAAATAATGGATAGAGTGGTTGCGCAAGATGGTTCAGTATTGACTAACCAAAATGAAATATTAACAGAACAGGTGAAGTTTTATAAAGATATCTACAGTAAAAAAGCCTCTTTCAACGAAGATCGCGCAGCGGAGTTTCTACACAACATTCAAGTTCCAGTAATATCAGATGATCAGAAAAAGACTTTAGATACAGATATATCTGATGGAGATATTACAAAAGCACTAAGTACGATGAAAAATGATTCTGCTCCCGGACCAGACGGGATCACAACGTCTTTCTTGAAATTTTTCTGGCCTAAAATTCGTGGCATTGTTCTCGATTCGTTTAATGCCGCCTACGGGAAGGGCGAACTGTCTTATACACAAAAACAAGCAATCATCACATTAATACACAAAGGGAAAGACTTGCCCCGAAATGACTTAAGCAACTGGCGACCAATATCTCTAACAAACACCGACTACAAAGTCTTGGCCAAGTGTTTGGCATTACGCCTGTCTAGTGTTTTAACAGATATTATCTATGAAGATCAAGCGGGATTTGTGAAAGGCAGGAAAGCTAGCACGGTAATTCGTCTAATTGATGACACAATTGAACACATGAACAACTCAAATAAGCCAGGAATATTACTAGCGTTGGATTATCAGCGTGCGTACGATTCAATATCTAAAGAATTTGTCATTTGGGCCTTTAAGCGGTTTGGCTTTGGGCAAAAATTCACTCAGTGGATACAAGTATTAATGGCTAACACAGTAAGTAGTATTAACTACATTGGATGGATATCTGAAGAATTTCCGGTAGAATGTGGAATTAGGCAAGGGTGTCCCTTTTCGTCACTGGCCTTTATAACTGCTCTAGAGTTACTAGCGATTAAAATTCGAAGTGACTCTGATATTAAAGGTATCAAATTACCAACAGCGCATGGCGCAGTTTCAGTTGCCACGCTGTTAAAGCTTGCAATGTTTGCAGATGATATAAGTCTGTTTTTACAGGATGGGAATGATCTACAAAACGTGCTTAATACTGTAAATGAATTTTCCAAATTTTCAAACTTAGTGTTAAATAAAAACAAAACTGAAGCCATGTGGCTAGGCGCAAAAAAGAACAGCACTGAACAGTCTCATGGAATCAGATGGAAAACAACTATCAAGATACTTGGTATATATTTCAGTAACCAAAAGCCTGCGTCCTGCCTAGAAGAAAACTGGACGAAGCGCCTACAGAAAATTCAAGAAATAATTGCCCAGTGGACTCGTAGAAACCTTAGTATTAGCGGTAAATTGTGCATAATCAAGTCGTTCCTGATATCTCAATTTGTCTACGTAATGCAGTCACTTATCATACCAAAGGAAATACGTGATAAACTGAATACAATACTATTCCGGTTTTTATGGAAGAAAAAATACACGAACACACGAGCATTCGAAAAAGTTAAGCGGTCAGTAGTATGCAGCTCCATTGAAAATGGTGGTCTAAACATGATTAATGCTCATGACATGCAAATATCGTTTAACTTAAGCTGGGCTTTACACTTCCAGCAATCGGAAAATAAAAAATGGAAGGTAATCCCCATGTACAGTCTCTCACGGCTAGGAGCTAACCTCTTATGCTTTGCCTCCGATGCCGACATGTTTTGAGTCAAACAAGATATTCTTTGTAAAGCTAGTATACCACTGCACGATCAAATTATTTGGAACAATCCCCGTATTGTATAAAGGTAGAGCTCTATTTTTCAAAGATTGGATTGATGCGCACATCTACTATGTTCATGATGTAATGGATGCTGACAGTTTCATTTCTTTTGATGAAGTTTGCACGAAAGTGGGGCACAAGGCCACCAGGCTGTTTGAATATAACGCTTTGTGCAGCGCACTCAAAGCTCGTGCAGTCAATGCTGTGACCCAAACAAACGTCGGACACACGAGGATTACTGCTGTTTGTAAACCCCTTTCGCCTAGGGACATACGCATACGTATGGCTCAATTGAAAACAGTTAACCCTTGTTCTGTTCAGTTTTGGCAGCATAAATACGGTATCTCTTTGAACAATACACATTGGTCGCTCGGTGCCCAGTGCACGAAAGAAGAAAGATTGAAATTGCTTCACTGGAAGATTTTACACAATATTTATCCCACCAACATCTTGTTAAGTAAAATGGGTTTAAGACAGTCGAACAAATGCATGTATTGTGATGAAACTGATTTCATTGAACATTTTTTCTGGAAATGCAAGAAAGTTAGGCCCCTGTGGGAATTTTTTTTTTAAATTCATATATAGAAAAACTGAGCAGAACATTGTCTTGTCTGAATCGAATGTGTTGTTTGGGTATCAGCCGGAGAAGATTAGAAACAGAGATGTGCAAATTATAAACCACTTAATACTCATAGCCAAAATGGTAATAAGCAAGTTTAAATATGGTAATACTGTAAACATTTGTGCCTTGTTTGAATATGAGGTTGAACTTCGAAAAATTTGATTCGTACTTGTGAAATTGCCAACACTTACCGTTTCCAAATGAGCTGCCATTTAAATACATGCAAACTTACACCACAAAAACAAACGCACACATACATGAACAGACACCATAATTTTAAATACTGGAAAAAGATTGTACATCCTTTAATGAACTGTCCATTACAAAAAAACACACAGTCAACACAATTTTGTACGATGCATATCGGTGATTAAAAAAAAAAAAGATTTTGGAAGTACAAAAAAAAGGAGTTTAACGTCCTTTTCCACCACGTAAGGGTGATATCAAAGACGGGGCAACGAGAAAAAGGCCAGCACAAACGTTTGGCCCCAGCCGGGATTCGAACTCACGACCCGAGCATTGAGAGTCCAACGCTCTACCATTCGGCTATCCCGGCTCCCCCCATGATTTACTGATCAGTCCTAGACAGTCGTCTAACAAGACAATGTTTGTGTGTGTACGTGGGCCACATCACTGTGCCGCCTTGCACGAAGCAAGGTTCGTTTATTAACACCAGGTATGGAATTCTACAAAAGCTACTTATGTTTGCCAAATGTCGTGTAACGAATGTGACAGTGCCTTGTACTCAGTTGGTCGGCTGGTTGCTGCAGCTCAACGTCTTTCCTCCACAACCGGCTCTACCAGCTTTCCTATACTCAATATTGGAGCTATGCTGAGATTTTTCCTATGTAAAAATACTTTGGGGGAAGTATCACAATTTCGTCAAAGCATACACTTGACTTCCAATGGCTATGTAGGTAAGGCCCAGTATTGAGACAAGGCCTGTGTGTACATGGGTGTAGAAGCATGGTAGGGTCACATTTTTGTTTTGGTCGTTGTTTTGCTAAGGTTGACAGGATTTATCCAAACTGTCATCAGCACGGAGAGTCGTGTAACAGTGAAGGACTTGACAATGTTTGCATAGTTTCGGTGGCTGATTGTTTTGGGCGTTAATGTCGTTTTTCACCAGTTGAAATGTCGCACCTAATTCAAACCGAACCACTAGATTATAATATTATCCGTCTGAACCCTGAAAGACTCCCATCGTCACAAGCTGTAGCCACCTAACAGTAACAAGTACGCCGTATACACACAGCGTTGCTGGAGGTGCACTCGAGCAGAAAGCAGAGAGACCTGATCGAGACTCGACCTTCATGACGGATATACAACAGCCGAACAGGGTATACAAACTGTCTGTGACAAGGTCCTCGCACAAGGCAAAACGTTTAAATGCAGTATAGAAAAGCTACACCATTCAAGTCTTGTAGCGTCGTGCAGAGTTAATTGAACCATTTCGGAGAAAAAAAAATGCATTGCAAACGGGAAAAACATGGCTGGCAAACTATCAAATGTGAGTAGAAGATTGACAAAGTGAAAGTATACAGCCCAGTATGATTAAAATAGATTCTGCGATCAGTGAATCTACTGAAAAAAAGAAAGTGGTGATGATGACGATGACGACGCCAGTGATGTCGACGACGACGCCAAAGATAACGAGGAAGATGATGATGAGGATAATGAAAAGGAAGTATAATGATGATCATGATAAGGATGACGATTACATAGCGCTGCCTATCGTACAAGGATTCGACAAAAACAGCACAACTCAACTTCACTGCGTTACGAGTAATCAAACAAACAAACAGACAAACAAGAACAACAACAACAGCAAAACGTACAAGCGTCCTAGCATGTAGGCATTCAGCACAGTACTTGAAAATTGCCATGTCTCAAATTAAACATGAAATAGTCAAGCCATAAAATGTCCGTTTTAGATTTTGACATACCAATTTGTTGAAACTGTTGTCCACAGCATGGTGTGAGCAAGGCAGAAAATGTCGCTGAAAACAGCAACGACAACCACCTGCCTGTCGCCATACTGAATGTGATTCTGTGAAGTTGTGATCCCCACTCAACGCTCAACCAGGAAGAAGAAATTCATATGCCCGTAGATTGTGTTCGTGCTTTGCGACTGTGCGCACGATCTGTTTTCCTGCGTTTTCAATTACAGCTGACGCATGGTTGTGTATACATTGTGTGTCGTTACAAAACCGTACACTTCCTGCAATAATGAACTAATGGCAAACGCACATGTACTAGACAGAAAACTTACACACACACACACACACACACACACACACACACACACACACACACCACCACCACCACCACCACCACCACCACCACACCACACCACACCACACCACACACACACACACACACACACACACATACACACCACTGCACGCACGCACGCACGCACGCACGCATACTTTTTCAAAAGTACCTGTAATTTATCGCGTCGAAGTACGTGGGATGTTGGTTGGGACCTCTGTTATCATCTGCAGGCGCGTAGGAAGATGCTGAGAGGAAGGGGGGCCCACTAAGTCGGGTGAGCCATACGCCGGGCCGGGGTGAAAAGGGGGGGGGGGGGAGGGGTTGTGTGTGTGTGTGTGTGTGTGTGTGTGTGTGTGTGTGTGTGTGTGTGTGGACTGCCAAGGATTGTGTCCTGCGACAGCTCTCCTCTTATCAAAAGCAAGGGAGGCCCAAAGATATTCGGGCCCCCCTTCCAAAAATCGAACTGGGGCCTGGGCCCCCAGGGCCCCCGTGGTTTCTACGCCCCTGTACTGATTCGCGTTATGTAAATCATTCATCTGGCTCAGTGACAGCCTGTGAGGTGCTGTCACTGCGCAGGTGTCTAAGTGCTATGATGCTTGACGTCACCAAAACAGCTCAGAACGACCAGTGAGCATGAAAATCATAACTTAGACTGACGTGCCTTTAACTGAAACTCTACACATTTTGCTTCTGTCGGGGTACGACTGATCTGGAGTACAACGCCTGATTCCCGTTGGTTTTGGAGAATACAATCATGTTACACTTATTTCACACTTTAAGCTGTGACGTCATTTGATTTGCAGTTTCTCCAAATCAGGCGTGCGTTGGCGCCGGCTGTGCATGATTCAACTGCACTGTATTGGTGATATTCTGATGTAAATAGCTCAGTCCGAGTCAGTCGGCACCATCAAATCAAATATGACGCACAGCGCTTGCCCTTCATGTACGCCTATGTGTAGAAGACTGATATGAGAAGCAATCTATTTTCAGCGATACCGTCATGTGTGCGTGTTGTGGGAAAATAGGTCTGAAGAAAAAAAAAAGAAAAAAAGTGGACGGTTTTCAGTAGAGCTAGGTCGGAAGCAGCACTTGAAAACACTTAAATACCTCCCACCTCCACCCACCGTCAACCGTGATAACACCCCCTCCGCACCCCACTCTCTTGCTTGTCCTAGAAACAGTTGTTGAAAACTTGTGGACCGGGCGTGAGGCAGATTTGCAGGAAGGAAACTGAAGTTGCAATGATAAATACAAGTATATTACACTTAATAATAATAATAATAATAATAATGAATTGTACTTATATAGCGCAAAATTCTCACAAAGTGACTCAGTGCGCGTACTCCCGCACTCATACCAACAAATAACAATGCAAACACACACAAAACACTTCCGTCACGTTCCGGGGTTTCGCATCAAGCACTTGACAGATCCGTGTACTGCTGTTTCACAATGTAGCACACTGGATGGCTTTTAGCAAACAAATATTTAAAAGTCTCTATGTTCGTAATGCCGCTTAGATGGAAAACTGCCGCTTTCGAAGCTCCATGATAAATTAGCATGAAGGTGCAGCGTCTCCTGCATGCCCTAGGTTTATACTGCCTGTTGTAGAGATCGCCAAAAGCCACTGCATTTCGATGGAAATTTCTAGACCATACCCAAACATGCTGGTGCAGTAATGTCAGTAGATTACGTAACCTTGGAGAGATTCCGTACTTGCCAGAAAGTTGCGGAATGTTCTAGATCTGACCTATTAGTATATACGCAGCCTTGCACAGCGTTCTGGGTTCTTCCTCTTTCATGAGCAGGCGCGTAGGAAGATGCTGAGAGGAAGGGGGGGGGGGGGCGCACTAAGTCGGGTGAGCCATACGGCCGGGGTGAAGAGGGGGGGGGGGGAAGAAGGTTTGTGTGTGTGTGTGTGTGTGTGTGTGTGTGTGTGTGTGTGTGTGTGTGTGTGTGTGTGTGTGTGTTTTGACTGCCAAGGATTGTGTCCTGCGACAGCAGAGCAGGGGGGCCCCACCACTGGTGGGCCCCCTCTCCTCTTATCAAAAGCAAGGGGGGCCCAAAGATATTCGGGCCCCCCTTCCAAAAATCGAACGGGGGCCTGGGCCCCCAGGACCCCCGTAGTTCCTACGCCCCTGCATCTACCCTGTAAACTCTATATCGCTGATGTAGTTTCAAAACCTCGTAAGTCGAAAAACTAAGTTTTGAGAAAATCGAAAAAAACTGTTTTGCAAATTCAGTGTGGACAATAACTGTCACTTCCTGGTGTAGTAACGTTCCATGTGAGCTGTGACTTCACCGGCCGCCGGGCAATTGGTCAGTTTTAGAAGATACGAGGTTTTATCACAAAGAGGTTGTTTAAAATGTCGAACTTAAGAGGTTTCAGAAAGAGAACAAACAAAGACAAGATACAAAACAAATGAAATATAGAACAGAAAACGTGTGGAAAATGCTCACAAAACAATCAGAAGGAAACAATTTATTTTCTGAAAATTCAGAAGCTGGCCCAGAACCGCAGGAGTGGCGATCGTTTGTTGCTGCCCTACATGCCAGACGGCATAACGGGCATGAGTGAGTGAGTGTGACAAACATCGAAAAAAAAAAAAAAAAAAAACAGCTGACAGACGCTTTTCGTATTATTCAGAGAAAACAAGCTCAGTGAACTTCTAGCAATACAAAAAAAAAATCACCAGTTTAATTTTTTTTTCTGTCCTTTCGGGAAAAAAATTAGCAGTATTGCCACGGTTTTCCGACAATGACTGAGAGTCGCTTTCTGTGAATCGGCGTCAATCACTACGAGACTACGAAAGGAAAATTAAACTCGTATGAAAAGTCTGTACATGAGAAGCTTTCAATCAATATAGAAAATCTGCAAATAATAGAAACCACTGAAGTTAAATGTGCGATTTGGTCCTTATACTATTCTTCTACCACTATTATTTTTAATGATGAATGAAAGTAACACATACAGAAAAAATTGTACTGCTCCGAGAAACAGTTTAAAGATAATGACACTTGCTAAAAAGAAATTAGGCAAACAAAAAAGTATTTTCAATCTCTGATTCCCTTTTCTGGTTTTCAATGGTCCACAACAGCTGTGCACTGTTACTTGTCTCTCTTCATTGTCACATTGTGGCAAAGGACTTTGGAGATCCACACTTTACTGATGTGGCGGTTGATACACGTAATAGAACGTGTGGTACTCTCTCGGTAGTACTTCTTTCAGCTGCTGAAGATCTTCAAACTTAGTCTTTTTGATAGGTATGGGTTGGCTGTACATCTTGGGGATTGTCACAGGTGCATTCCTGTTGGAATTCCTTGATGGTAGAGGGCTCCATTCATCACTGTGGTGCAGCTTGTACTGAATGATTCCATCAGTACCATATTTCAGTTACTTGTGGGTCACCAAGGCGACAGCCTGCCTGGTCTGATCGTCTTGCAGAACGACAGTTTTGAGAAATCCAAAAAGAACTCAAAGGTCAAATTCTTGACGTGGTAGGGCTCTTTCTTGGACCTTGCTGACGTGATCACCCCAGTATACTCAGCAGGCCAGTAAATCTGACGGTTCAGAAGCTTACGCTCAATGGCTGAATGGACAGAGTCTGCCTCCATCCATGTGTGTCCTTTTTCCAAGAACTTTTGGATGATTGTTGGTAATGCTTCAATAAAGGCACGGGAAATCTCGCTCTTGGCATTGCTGGCTGGTGGTGGGAGTTTGGTGGACTCATGTGTTGCTGTCTTTGCCCATGACCTGACTGTCGGTTCTTTCAGTCCGAAAGTGCCCAGGAACATTTGTTTACAGACTTGTTTCAGCTCATCTTTGATGCGCAAATAGTACACAAGTGTACAATTCCTCCTGGTCTCCCGCGTACACGTTTTTATGTTGTTTCCATAGTAATGGAAACAACATAATAGGACGGGCTAAAATTTCCACGTTCATAGGCAAGCATCTGTGGTACAAACGCACGTCACTGCCGATCTCCCGCAGAGACGATTTTGCAAGTGTAACTCTGACAATGACGTAAGAAAACTTGCGTCATCGATGCTGACGCGTATGGTGTTCCGAACGCACTTCTCCTCCTCAGTGAGTGCCGTCTGTGCGGATGTGTGTGCGTGTGTGAATTGTGTCCAGGCCCGTTTCTTCGAAAATACTCAACCGAATGGCTTCAAATTTGGGGTATCCAAATATATCAAAATGTTACATTAGACGATTCAAGCGTGTGATGATTGCTTAAGTGATTTGGGAGTTATCGCCCTTTTGAGACAAGTTGGTTGTCTTTCGTGTACAGGCGTAATATTTATTTAAATCACTCAATTTTTTGGCAGTAGATAGCTTGAATACGGACTCTGAACAGAGTCACTACTAGAAAATGGTCGCTCTTATAGTTTTCATGTAAACCGAGCCTGAGTTGACATTGCATGCGAACCCAGTTCAGATGCCTATTTCTCCGAAAATACTGAACCGATCGATTTCAAATTTGGGGTTTCTAAATGAATCAAGATTGTTGAATAGAAGGCCCGATCCAGGGTACGATTGCACACATGATTTGCGAGTTATCGCCCTTTTCAAAAAAAA
This sequence comes from Batillaria attramentaria, assembly GCA_018292915.2. Lineage (NCBI taxonomy): Eukaryota > Metazoa > Mollusca > Gastropoda > Batillariidae > Batillaria > Batillaria attramentaria. The sequence continues at coordinate 1,648,490 of JACVVK020000091.1, forward strand.
AGTGGCTTTCTGGCGTTTAAAGGCGTAATATTTACCTAAACCACTCCATTTTTGGGACATACATAGCGTGAGTACGGACTCTCAACTGAGTGAATTTTGGAGGTTGTCGCTTTTATACTTTTGGCGTAAGCCGTACCTGATGAAAGTGCTGGTGAACACACTTTAGATCTCAAAATCGCTCCTACTATACATAGATAATGAGCCTGGGGTGCCATAAAAATATACAAAAAAAAAATTAGAAAAATTCACTGCAGCCGTTGTCGTCAGTTGACTCGAAAATTTGTACTCGAAGCACATTTCCTTTACACAAGCCACACGCCTCACAAACATCGCAGAAAAGGCACACACGCACTGACGCAAAACTGTATCAGCGTCAGTTTGCCGACGTCATGTTTGATTGACGTGGGGGTGTGTCGTCACTTTTCGGAAGTTCTCTATTTGTAGACGGGGAAAGCGGGAGTTTCATTGATGTAGTGAGCTTTGTTTTTCCCACTGACTCTCACTCAATAGCATAGTAGAGTGAGAGAACACCACATAGGTCTCAATGGAGCACATGCACAAACGCGGCTCGCGCAAGTCTGCGTGCGTGCGTGCGTGCGTGCGCGCGTGCGCGCGCGCGTATGTCTGTGTGTGTCTGTGTGCGCGCGCGCGCAGCAGACATAACACATAGTGAAAAAACGTTCGCCGCGCAGACTTGTCTGTTAAACACATTGAGCCGGTATAAATTCGATCTTTACACTGCGCAGCAGCAACACTTCAATTTTCATGGGGCTGCTTTCATTGCAAGAATTGTATCCGAGTCAAAGTTATTACGTCAAATGTATTATGCGTCATCCCAATGAGGAAAACGTCATAGATTTCAAAGAAAACAACTTGACGTCTTCCAAAACCAAGATTGGTCTGACAAGCCCGGTCAGTTGTTTCCATTCAGAGAGAGAGAGAGAGAGAGAGAGAGAGAGAGAGTGTGTGTGTGTGTGTGTGTGTGTGTGTGTGTGTGTGTGTGTGTGTGTCCTCCCGAATACATGGCATTACAAAAGAACGACCGTGACGACAGCAGGTGATTAAATGGAAACAACATATTGGGCTGGTCAGTGGCCATCTTGTTTATCTTCTGAGGTCGATCAAAAACGAGGGATGATATGTACGCTTTTCTTTGTTTCCATGTCATTTCCTCCCAAAAGGATGTGAACAGCTGCTTTCTGTCTTCTGACGAAATGCTGGCACAGCTTCTGTAAGCGGATTTTCTAGAGAATGTTGAAGAGCACGGAGGACCTTGTTGTCTAGGTGGTTGACGTTGTCCCGCCTTGTTTTGTTTTGTATTTTGTTTCGTATGCTTTTCCCTTCCTCTTGAACTCTCTATTTGATTTTCTGCTCCAGTGTTGTTCATCAGGCATTCCTCTTTTTGCCCTCTTGGCTTTCTTTGTTTCATTGTTTGTCTCCTGTGTGTCAGTCTGATTCTGACCAGGCGCGTGATTCTGGCGAGGCACTTTGCCTTTTCTTGGGGTGCGCTT